>JAAXYW010001356.1:0-22347 GCA_036851895.1 Orthonychiurus folsomi | reverse complement strand
TAATGTCTCAGCATTTTTGGCAACGTTGGAGCTCAGAATATCTCACATCCCTTCAATCCAGGCCAAAATGGTTACATCAACTACCAAATATTGAAGTAGGAACTTTAGTACTACTCCTTGATGGTGCTGCAAAATTAGGACCTGCAAAATAGATGTTAGGTCGGGTCACCAAGACATATTTAGGTCAAGATGGGAAAACTAGAGTGTGCGATGTGATGTGTCCAAGTGGAGTTGTATACCAAAGACTCATCACCCGTTTGAGTCCCTTGCCTTTCTATGATCAGGCAAAAACCTCAGTGCCCATTGCTGAGCCCGAAGAAGTTTAACTTTACCACTGTTAAAATTGCTAATTAGTGGAATATTTTCACGTTGACCTAACGTGAACCTTTTGTTGTCAAGAATTTCGATTTTTCTTTGAATCATTGTTCCATTAGGCAAATTTTCTTTACATTGCTCTAGAATGTCTGACATTGGTCAAGTGATGTCTTGTTATCTCGAGAATTAGAATAGTTAAGTCGAACAAGAATAAAGAACGGAAAATTTTATCAAAGTTAAATTTTTTAATTTTCCATTATTCATTTATTTTAAACCTATTTAAACTCGGATATTCTGTTGTCCGAATTCACTCCAATTCCAAAGTCCTGAACAACGACATCCCGCTTCAGTTTGTTCCCAGTACATCATGGATCGCGTTATTTTCCAAGGCACGTTTTTGGCTAAAGTGTGGACGTCAAGGGGGTTCTACACCGTGCGCTGTTTTTATGATGCGGGATTGGACTGCCACGTGATGTCGAAGGTGTGCGCTGATTGCCTTGGGTTGCACCAAACACCAACCACAACCACTGGAATCGGAGGGAGAAGAGTATCCGGGCTTACAACCGTAGAGTTGGACTTGGAATCCTTTCACACACCGTACGTGTTGAAGGTAAAGGCGATGGTGATGGAGAATCTAACCGGATTATTCCCAGGGAGGGAGTCAAAGCGGTATTGGCATTTTCTCATTGAACTGGCGGATCCGGAATTCTATATGCCGAGGAGATACGACTCTCTCATTTGAGCAAATGCGGCCCAGCGACAAATTTTTCCGGGTCAAATTAGCTGGTCTAATGTTGCCCCAACAGATGACTCCGTTTGGCTGGCTGTTGTTTGGATCGGTGCCCGCTGCATCTCTGTTGCCCGTCCTTCAAAATGATACAAATAATTCATCTACTGGTCGCGACTCAAATGATAAGGAAATCGAAGTCATCACCATTGATGATTGAAGTTTTGTTGTTGATTAGAATCAGCAAGACGGGAGAATGTTTGGACTCGTCTTGTCATTCCGCAAGATTATGCAAAACCCGTGTGTCAACGAACCCCGACAACCGGTTTTCATTTCTTTGTTTGGGAACTTTCCATGGAAACTAGTTATTTCTAGTTAGGACATTGCCTTTTGTTTTCCAGTTTAAACTGGTTTATTTTTTGTTTCTTTGTTTGGTTTTATTTTTATCCTTGCGGTCAAGGGTATACAAACCCCGAGAATTTAGTTTTAGTTTAGTTGTTACTTGAGTTTTGTTGTGAACGTACAATTGTTGTGACTTTGTTTTCTGACAAAATAAATACCCAAAGTATTTACGTGTGTGTGTGGTGAAGTTTTTTTTTTCAACTTGCACTTTGTTTTGCATGGGTTTTCGTCTACTTCATACGTACACATCATCTCATCCCGACTCACCGCTGTCATCCACTGTGTTCATTGAAGATTAGCATAGCGAGCAAACCTTATCAGTTCCACTCTTGCTTTCATCTTTCCTCTTCCCTCGACTCCTAATTCAACTCCAAACTCACACACATCCAACTAATACCTTTCAAGTTTATTTTCTCAAACTACGTACAAAACAATAGATATGTGGGGAAAACGGGGAAGAATGAGGAAAAGCGACAAAGTATAAAGAAGAACGACAAACGATGAGGTAGAATGTAAGGCACGTATGTGCGACACACGACAAGAGCCTAAGTATTTTGCAGTTTACACAAAAATGCAAGATAGGAATTAGCTCAAATTTTTCAATGTTGTTTCCCATAGTAATAGTGAACTATAGTGAAAAATTTGAGAAAATATCTGCACAAGCATTTGAATATTACGTTTCTAAATTTAGCACCATGCCACTTAGTGTTATAAGCAATTGTTAATGATGTGATATACCCGATTCGCTAGTCCCTGCACTGCTCCCCGAGGGGTGCAAAAATCAGCTTCCAATCATATAAAACTATCATTTTAGAATATTGTAGAAAAAAAGGAAACAATGTCCAACATTATGTTGGGCAAACATTACTTTGAAAAACCCGCCAAAACCTAGGAAGGGATGCGGCGCGAAAGTTTTGAAAGCAAATGCTAGGTGTTTTCGACAGACAATTGTATCGCAAATTGTGGCACTTCGAAGCAAAGTTTAAAACTTTGGAAGACAAAGTCGGCGAGACTACGGACAAAGCAAACCGATAAAAATTTACTTGCTCAAAAAATACAAGCCTGCGACAACACTGGAATTAATACAATCAATATTGTCAGTTAGCACAAATTTTTAAAAACATATTTGTTTCAACTACCAACACAACTCAAGTATTCCAATACCAATTGGAGCAGCTATGTACTCTGATTATTTATCGCTAAAGTATATCATCTCTGCCCATATTTCTACCGACGGACTTTAGGACTGTGATCACTTGATCTTTCACAGGATCGTTTCCCGATTTATATCTCTTTATAAAGTTTTACATGAGTGAGCTGATTCTTCCCCGGGATCCTATAAATAGTCCTACTACTTCAACATGCTGGATCGCATATTTCTCACAGAGGTAGGTGGTACATGGTGCGTAGATTCCTTTTTTTCTTTATCCGCTGGATTGGTAACAAGTTACGCTACATTATACTTAACGCAATAGACTAATTTTCGGAGACGTAATATGGACTGAACAGTTTTAACAAACCCCAAAAAGTATACCATAAAAAGAAGTCATACAAAAATTTGCTCTTTGCTGATTCCTGGTACTTGGACAGTTTCTTATCACAAATGATAAATACAGATTATCAATTCTATGTAACTAACTTAAAGTTAATTTTTCTAGTTCTACAATGCATGTTTGGAATTAAGGCAAAAAGTTTAAAAGTTCAAGAGCCCTTCATGTTCTTTGATATTATGTTATCTGTTTACCGGTATTTGGTATTTTGTTTTCTGTATGCTCCATATTCAATCCAATTTGTGATTAGACATATATGGGTTGTATGAAAAGGTAAAGGAGTAAATTGATTTCGATCTACCGTTATTGATTTTTTGACAAATCTTGAAATTTGAGTTACTCATTCCACAAGTCCCTTCATCTCCCTTTGGAGTAATGCGGACTTGACTTACGGTTTACCTCGCATTTTGACTCTCAAGTGTCCAGTCGTTTTCCTCTGATTTACTTGAAAATTCACTCTGCATTCCTTTATTAAAGTTAAAGAGTACAACAAACTAAAAAAAATTGTAATTCTTGGTTTTGCCCCCTTTTCTTGAGTAGGGATTTGAAACAGCAGCAGCGGTCTTAGGGTTTTCGGCAATCAAATTGTCACTTAGCGGATTTCAGAATCCAAACATTTTGCAAAATTGGTTGTTTGTGCTCTGCTGTGTGTCATGTGTTGCAATACTGTGCAATTTGTGAATGTGTGATTTATCATGGCTCAAACCAAAACCCTGGAGAAGATCAAGAGCAAATTCCTCAATGTCATTACAAATCGCGGATTGGGGAACTGAATCTGCCATTTCTTCCGAAACTTTGAGCTGACGCTCAAATCCTTGGAAGAGTATATGAAAAGGATGGGTGACCTCTATGACGACGCTTTTGGCTCGGCTACAGCGGAGCAGATGACTGCCTTTGTTGCGGACTTCAACCTTGTGGTTACGTCAATTCGTACTGCCTGGATAAAAGCGTTGGATCCTCAGAAGGCAAAAGCAACCGGTCTACATCTCCAACCATCGTTCAAGCAGAAAGGGGACAAGCTACCACAGCTTAACGGCAACTTTGCGGGATTTGTTAGCTAAATGTGTTTTGTTATTTTGTGTACAAATGTATTTGGCTCAAATTTATTTAGGATTTAATAATTAGGCTAAATTTAGATTACTTTAATTTGGTCGGAATTTCGTAGCACTTACAGATGTATCAATGTGATTTTATTCGTATTGTTGTGAGGAATGCTACGAAGTGACCTTAATAAAAGTTTTCCAAGTCCAAGTCCAAGTCCAAGGATGGCAGTCTTTCCACAATCTGTTCGTAACAGCTGTCCACAACAACAAGACGATTTCCGGAGCAAGAAAATTAATCTACCTGAAGACTTGCCTGACCGGTGAAGCCTTCCGCATTGTGTCCGTATTCCAGGCAACTGAATTCAACTACAAGGAAGCATTGGCATCACTAAAAACAGATACCCGGACAAGAGGGAATTCATCTTCTCCTATTTTAAAAGGTTCGATGACCTAACGGCATTATGAATTGAGTTCAGGACTCAGAAACCTGGCGGACACATCCGTTCACTAAAATTTTTCGAGGTTCCGGCGGAGCACTGGGACTGAATCTTCCTCTACTACTCGATGAAGAAGCTTGACCCTGAGACGAAGAAGCTACACCCCCCACAATGACCGGATTCCTGGAATCCGGAGCCCTGGCGTTGACGTTGTCGTGTGGATAGAGTGCGGATGCTTCATGGGTGGAAAGAGCCACTGTGAGTTGCCGATGGCTAGGGCAGGAAAAGGCGCAGAGAGGATTTTTGGTTGGCCGAGGATTTTGGAGTCGGACGGACGGTGGGAGACGGAGGAGTCTTTTCTTTTGTGTGGGAGAGGAGTTGTGATTTTTCCCGTGTTGAAGAAGGACATGCCGTTGCCGTGCCGTGTGTGTTCGAGCCGTGGATTTGAAGATTCGATGTGGGACCTGGTGGATTGGGATTTGTGGATCGTGTCACAGGTCGTGGACGGAGAGGTCAACGTTGTGGATTTTGTAGTGTCGCTGTATCCTTGGATTGGTATGGGGGTACATTTAATTGGGTCAATTAAATAAATATATATCTATTTGTTTGCATTTGGATTGTGTAGGAGAGTTATGTTTATTGTGTCTGCGTGAGGCGAGGTCAGATAGGTCATCGAGAGTAGGGTCTAGGGTTGAGTGAGATGGGATTGACCTTGTGGTTGGTCAGGAGTCGGTCGGTCGCCTTTGGAGGCCGTCTTGTTGGGCAGCTACGGTTGCCATTGCAACGGCGGCGGCGGCTTGTCCAGTCTCCCTTCCCATTTCTTACTTTTAGTTCTTTCTACATAAGGTGCGGGCTATTTGTTCCCATTTTTTTCCTGGGGGGAATCATTATAGCGAGGAAGGTTACCCGTTTTTAAGGATAATTAAGTGGTGGAGTTGCGGCGTTTGCCGAAATCCTCCACTGCCAAGTGAAAGTTTTTAGACACCACCCGTTGTGTATAGAAATTAATTGAGAGTACAATAAGGTCAGAATACCCCGGGGGAAACTTTTTAAAAAAAATAATTTTTTTTTAAAATTAGCAGTTGCAATTATTTAAATGAGTTTAGTAGGAGGTAGGTGCACAGTTGGGCGCAAAATTTTTTTTGTGTGGATGGAAATTGAGTAGAATTGATTGTGTTGAAGTGAGAATCAAGTTTGGGTAAACCAATAGTTTACGAGTAAGTAAAATTGTGTTTGGAAAATTCCAAATTTCGAAAATTTTGGGAAAATTGTGGAATTTTTGTACGGAGTGGCGGACGACTACAGCACATAAACACGGCATAGTAAGAGGTGATAGTAGTATGCGGGTACACAACCGAAGCAGAGTTTGAGTGAAATGAATGGATTTTAATTGTGACCGAATAGAACAGTGTAATTTATTGGATTTTAATATTGTATAACGAGCGGAAGAAATTTTAATAAATGACAGATTTTAACTGAAGGTAGTAGTTAGTAGTTCTGAGTAAGTGAGTGGAAGTGGAATTCAAGATTGTGGGTCGAGGTCGGGTGTCCGATAAAAGTGATCATGCCCGATACACCGAAGAAGAGACCGACGAGTAAAATAGTCCTGGCACTGAGGAGATACAATGGTACTACTGCAGTTGAACTCTGGTTATCAAGACTCGAAGGAGATTTGAAAGAGGAAGGGGTGGACGAGAAATGGGCAGTGGCGAATTTGGATTGTATTCTAGACGGAGCAGCAAAGAATTAATGGGATCCAGTGGCACAAAAGTTTACAAGTAGTACGCTACCAGACAAGGATGTCTGGGATGCGGTGAAGAAAGGTATGACAGTCTTTTTTGGGGAAGAGTTCCTCAAGAATTCGGCGAGACTCACCAATAAACTTTGTGTATTTGATATGACAATGAGGCCGGAAGAATACATTTTCAGGAAATTAGCAATTTTATCTACGTTAGACCCAGATATGTCAGATAAGAAAACTAAGCATCTCGTGAAGGGATTACTCTTACATTTCGCAAGGTTATTTGAAGTGAACTCAACAAATGATACACCAGCCGAGTTCCTCGACAAATTGAGGAACGCAATGGAAGTAAAACCAGTGGGAAAGCTGGAGAAGAGCGATTCGTCATCAAGAAGTGGATCGAGTAGACAGTCGTTTATTTTGTCAGCGTCACAGAACCACAGAACAAAGGATTCAGAGGAAGAGGTACCGACAGACAGTATCAAGGTCGGACTTCCGATAGAGTTTGTTATAAATGTTCGAAAGCAGTATAAATGCAGTATAATTGTCCTGAAGGACCAAGAGATAGTGGAACAAATCAGAGAACATTTTATAATCAGAACTACAGAGGGAGAGGTGAGTACCGGGGAAATCAACTGGAAAATTACCGAGGAAATTATTGTGGTTGTGGTAATTACTCGAATAGTAATAGAAGTGATAATCAGAGGGCGGAGTCAAACCGCCAGAGTGGAAACCAGAATGAGAGGAGCACTCCTGATCGTTTGGTTAGTTTGAAGTATTTTAAAACTCTTGATGCACTGGAAGCATCGAGCCAAGAGAAGACCAGTTTCATTACGCCTGATGGCAAATATCAGTTTCGACGTATGTGTTTTGGGTAAAAGACAGCTCCTAGTACATTCCAAAGACTAATGGCTTGGATTCTACAACATTTGAAGTGGAAAATCGCACTTGTGTATCTTGATGATGTGATCATTCCATCGAAAACTTTTGAAGAGCAACTGGAAAGGACGGAAAAAGTGTTTCAAGCTTTCAAAAAGGCAATATTCACCCTTAAACCTGTGAAGTGAACGTTCGCAGAAAAAAAAGTGAAGATTTTGGGTCATATTGTGTCAGAGAAAAGAATATAGGTAAATCCAGATAAGGTCAAAGCGATTCAAGAATTACCGATACCAAAATCGAAGAAGAATGTGAGGACGTTCACAGCGTTATGTTCGTTCTACAGAAGATTTATTTACTCGTTCGCACAGATAGCAAGACCGTTATAAATAGATAAATCAATGTCAAAGCGTTATCAATGGATAAGAAAGTGCTGTTTGTGTGGAGTCGAGAAGCGCAGATCGCATTTGAAACTTTGAAAGAGAAATTGTGTTGTGCACCAGTGAGGGCTCACTATGACCCAGAGGCAGAGACAGAACTTCACACTGATGCGAGTTACAAAGGGATTGGAGGAATCTTGATGCAAAAAAAGTTGGGTGAAAAGAAGAGTTAATTTAAAATGGTTCATTGTTACTCAAGATCGTTAAAAGGAGCCGAGAAGAGATATCATGTGTCGGAGATTGAATGTTTGGCTGTGAAGGAATCAATTCAGAAGTTTAGACCGTATCTGTATGGGAAAAAATTCAAAGTCATCAGCAATCATTGTAGTTTGTGTCATCTGATGAATTTGAAGGATCCGAATGGAAGATTGGCAAAATGGTCTTTAAGTTTACAACCGTATGATTTTGAAGTGGTATACAACAGTGAGAAGAACCATGGTCACGTGGATTGTTTGAGTAGATATCCTGTGGATTTGGGCGATGGTTCAGAAGTTGATGAAGATTTCAGTTTGTCTTGATTGTGTAATTTCGAGTTAGGGAACCAAGTATCCAAGTTTAATGAGAGGAGTTTACAACGAGCAGATCCTGATTTTGGTGATGTGATTTGTGAACTTTTGAGAAGGGAGGACAACCCTAATGAAGAGATCAAGATTAAAAAAATCAAGAAGTTTCGCTTAAATGAGTTTTGTTGGAATTTTGTACAGTCAAATTATGATCCGATTGAAATATTGTAGTTAGTGTGTATTCCGAGACGTTTACGAAAGGAAGCAATGGAAGCAGTACATGATGATTCAGCAGGAGGGCATTTGGGATTAGCGAAAACTTGGGCGACGTTGAAAACGAGGTATTTTTGGCCTCAGATGTATGGTCATGTGCGGAGGTTTATACAGTCGTGTCAGACTTGTCAATTCCATAACCGCAGAAATTGTAGTCTACCGGGTCCTCAGTAACCAGTGCCACCTTCAAAACAACCTTTCGAGCGGATACACATAGATTTTATCGGACCATTCAAGAAATCTAATGGGAATTTGTACATTATTCATATGGAAGATGCAGCAACCAGATTTGTCAAGGCTCGAGCAATACGAGCGCAGACAGCAAAATCAGCAATCTTAGCAGTGCGCGAGTTGATAATTTACAATCATGGGTGTCCGTCGGAAATTGTTACGGATCAAGGATCACAGTTCGGAAAAACCGAAGAAGCAGAGTTCAATAAGTTTTTGTAAAAAGTTCAGTATCAAGCATAAAAGAACAGCTGCGTATCACTTGAAGTCAAATGGACTTATCAAGAGGGCTAATGGTTCCTTGAAGCCGATTTTTGCGAAATAAATCAACTTTGAGCAATCGGACTGGTCAAATAAAGTGAAGGCAGCAGTGTTTGCGATAAATAGTACAGTTCACAGAGTGACGAAGTTTACACCGTATATGTTAGCAACTGGAAGAGAAGAGAACCTTTGCCATGTGATGTGAAGTTGAAACCATTGATTGATTACGTGGATGATGAAGTTGCGTTGAGATGTCAAAGTAGAGCATTCGAAGTTAGAGAAGAAGCGTGGAAAAACACAGTTGAGTTTTAGAAAAAGCAAGCTGAAGAGTTCAATAAAACGCATCCAACAGTGACTTATTATCCGGGAGATTTAGTACTTCACGCTAATTTTGACTTCAGAGGTGGGAAAGTGAAAAAATGGGTCAAGAAATGGAAAGAACCATATAGAATTGTGAAACAGACGAGTCCACTGAATTACCTTGTGTCTAATGATATGATTGTAACATCGAGAGTTAAATTGTGTACTAAAGTCGTAAATGTTCAGTTGCTTAAGAAGTATTACAGACCGTATTTTTCGGAAGTGGATCATGTTGAAAAACCTCCTGAGATTGTGGATGAAGTTCCTAAGGTAGTTGAACAAGAAGCGAGTGAAAATGGTGATGTAGGAAGATTATCTGTGAGTAGTGGAAAAAAATCTGTGAAATCTGTGAAGAAATCAAGGTCAATGACAAAGAGTGGAAGAGTGGTGAAACCACCGGATCAATTTTCGTCAAAAGCAATGTTAATGCGAGTGATAATGAAGAGTTTGGTGGATTGAATGAAGGATTTATATGCATTGAGGATTTTTATGAGTTGACAGGTGTGATGGATTAATAGAGTACTGTGTTTCTGGATGGTCGAGACCTGGAACTCGGGTACTACAATCGAATGGAGTTTTTATCTGGAGACGATGGAAGTGAGGATTATCAAAGAGGATTATCATCTTTAGTATCGAGCTTCCCGTAACTCGTTTAATATGGATTGGATTTGTGATTTGTGTGATTTTATGATATGATTTTGATGTAATAGTATGTAGTAATTTATTTGGATGATTTTAGGTTTGTAAAAGACAGGAAATGAGTGGTGTGATTGATAATGTATTATATGTCGATTTATGAGTTATGTATGAGTGTGTGTGTTCATCGAATGAGGACATTGGATTTGAAGAAGGGGGAATATGTCGTGTGGATAGAGTGCGGATGCTTCATGGGTCGAAAGAGCCACTGTGAGTTGCCGATGGCTAGGGCAGGAAAAGGCGCAGAGAGGATTTTTGGTTGGCCGAGGATTTTGGAGTCGGACGGACGGTGGGAGACGGAGGAGTATTTTTTTTGTGTGGAAGAGGAGTTGTGATTTTTCCCGTGTTGTAGAAGGACATGCCGTCCGTGCCGTGTGTGTTGGAGCCGTGGATTTGAAGATTCGATGTGGGACCTGGTGGATTGGGATTTGTGGATCGTGTCAGAGGTCGTGAACGGAGAGGTCAACCATCGTGGATTTTGTAGTGTCGCTGTATCCTTGGATTGGTAGGGACGTACATTTAATTGGGTTAATTAAATAAATATATATCTATTTGTTTGCATTTGGATTGTGTACGGGAGTTATGTTTATTGTGTCTGCGTGAAGCGAGGTCAGATAGGTCATCCAGAGTAGGGTCTAGAGTTGAGTGAGATGGGATTGACCTTGTGGTTGGTCAGGAGTCGGTCGGTTGCCTTTGGAGGCCGTCTTGTTGGCCAGCTACGTTTGCCATAGCAACGGCGGCGGCGGCTCGTTCAGTCTCCCTTCCCACTCCTTACCTTTATTTCTTTCTACAACGTACTCAAATCCTGGAGCAGCAAAGAAACAATTTGTGGATTTCTCCTCCAAAAGGAGATCTACTGCAGGGACGGATGTTGTGTTGTGACGGATCACAATGCCAATCATTTGCAAATCTTTCCATGTCAGAAAAGATGAGGATTGTTCAGCATAACAATTTGTGTTTTAATTGTCTAACATAATGGCATTCTGTGGCTGAGTGCAAAATGAAGTTTTCCTGCAGAAAATAAGGGAAACGTCACCACACTCACCTCTAAGCATCCCAGTCTCCAATCACTTCATCATCCGCCACAGGTGTAGAGCCAAAGTCCACTACCCAAGTTTCAAACACAAGAGAATCGGTGAATTTTTCAGTGTGATCACCGTCGTGCTACTCATCCAGTATAGTGCTGTTGGAAAGTTTAGTGGTAACTGCAGACGACGTCAATGACGAGAAGCAGAATTGTCGTATGTTTATTGACGGGGAATCGGAATCCTACTTCATCTCGGAGCAGTGCGTGGACATGTTGGGCCCCGACGACAATCCCCATGTGTAAGTGTATCCGGGATTGGTGGCACCGTGGAAGCAGCGTCTAAAGGAATTGTAAGTCTTCGCCTTTGTAGCGAGTTTTAGAACTATTCCATTCCCATCAATGCATTAGTACCTTCCCAAATAATTGGATTAATTTCTAGCTCTTGGTGCAAGAAAACCACATTTCCAGATTGAGTAATCTAGTTTTCTACAGCCCGGTTTTACTGGACATTCTTTTATTGCCCGGATACACGGACCGACTGGAAGCCCCACGGTCCAAAATACTCTGGTGTTATTTGGCTGGATGTTATCCGGAACGGGAGGATACTTTGCTATGAATTTCAAGATTCAAGTCTCAACTCATTATGCCAAATGTGAAGTAATTAACCCCTGTATTGATTCTCAGCTCGAGAAATTCTGGAAACTTGAGGAGCCTGGAAGGAGGGAAGTCGCTATTTCCCAAAAGAAAAAACTGTGTGAGGATTTGCGAATGCGATAATTGCGCAACTTATCAGCGGAATTTAAATGGCAGTTACATTGTCCTACACCCTTTCAAATTAAACTCGTGGGAACTTTTCAAACTGAAGCTGTCAAGCGATTCCACATGTATATAGTCAAATTCATCTAACCTTTTGCTTAACCATGACACAAAAATTATCCATTTAGGAATCACTAGTTTATATAATGTTCATATTTTAATCATGCATAACTCCTGGCTTTAAAAAACACACGTTGTCACCGGTAACAATCCTATGATCTACACAATGTCACATTTCTACCACAGCTAAAGTTTTTGGTGGGTTTGTTTCTGGCAATATTTGAGTTGGCTTAGCTGAAATACGCTCCACTCACCATGCAGTAGTTATTTTGGCAAATTAGGCCTGCACAACAGTTGTTCCACGCATAGCACCGATGGTATTCTGGTACACACTAAGGACAAATTACATCATAAACACAATTTATTCCGATATGCAAACGCTTCCAGCAAAATAAACTCTGCAAGCAGAGATCTAGAAGAGCGGCTGCAAAGCTCAACAAATCACACAATATTCATTAAACCTCACTACATAAGCTCCATGAGACCCCAATCCCTCTCAGCCCTCTGGTCAATCTTGACCTCAAATCCCGACCTCATCGGCTTTATCTCCCGAGCTCACCACCTTCACAATACATATTAACCTCACACAACCTACACCCTACTCCAAGGCCAAAACCTCCCTCATGCACTGCCTTCGTCAAATCCCTATTATCTCATCACCTCAAATCTCTCAACGCTCAACATCACATTAAATTCCCGCTCACAACCCCCATGAAATTTGCACTCACAATCTCCATTAAATTCCAGCACACAACCTAAATGAAATCCACCTCACAACCTTGGTCAATCTTGACCTCACCGCCTTCATCAAATCCCGACCTCACCACCTATCACCTCCACCAAAAATATGCTGCAATAGAACCCGTCATAACATCATGGCAATATCGTGACATGACTTATAATGAGCACTCGGCGAGGCCTCCGGCTTGTGACCCTCGCTTCGTATGATGCATTGCTAAAGTCAGTCATTGCCTTCAGACAGAGGTCAGAGGTCAGGCCAACCTACATTTTTGTCATTTCTGACAATATATGGCATTTTTGACATTTCTGACATTTTAGTCTTATTAGTCATTTCTGATCTTTATGTCATAGCAGCCGGCCTTATACGTCTTCTAATGTGTATGTAGTATGTGTCACATCCAGAATCGGTTCATTGGTGTTGGAGGTCATAGACGACACGCCGTTGCCATGGTCAATGTTGCAAACAACTTCCTCTCATGCAATTCTGCCCATGTCTTACACGCTGAAGCACAATGAACTAAAATGTAAACGGTATTTTAAATTTCTCCATGTTTCCAGCAAGAATTTAACGCGTACTCACTCAGAGTAATTTGGCCCATGTCTAGCAATCTATAATGCCTGCAACTGAGTGTGGATGTCATTTCAAAATTGCATCAATCTCACACACATAAATCTACATGCTTCTCTCGTTGTCAAGCAAACGTTAAATTGTTGTGTACTTCTACACAACCTAATGGCATGGCCCTTTCAAAAATTGTCTCTAAAGAAACCGGAGTCAAAATACCATTTAGAACGCAGCGCTGCAATGAACTACAAAGTGCTTCGTGCTAAACCATTTTAAACCACCCCAGATTGCTGCATAATACATTGATTTATAATGTCTTCAACGCCAACCAGTTGACCAATCTTGCTGGCCAACGAACTCAACCTAAGTCATGCCCTAAGGACCTCGCATACCAATTTTCAAGCAAATCTGACCAAAACCAAAAGCGCTAGAGCTGCACACCATACTACATAACCATCGTATAAGGCGGCAGCCATGCAATGCATGGCAGCCGCTCTAATAAGTAGCAAAACAACTAATTGATTTGCTAGATTTGTGATTTCAAAATTTGAATTAGGTGCGTCAATCCATCAAAAACCTAATGCCACCAAACAAATCACATTTACGAAAACCCTAACTTTGAGATATAGAGATATGGAGATATACTATACTGCCACACTAGTGTTATCATTATTTAAGGTAATTAGGTAATAGTAAATTTTGTCCAAATAAAAAATATCATTTGGAAAAGAATGGTATCAAGGCGGAAGAGCACCATGCGAGATAAAAAGAATGAAATAATTTTTTTATTCAAAAAATAGTTTCTAAATTAATTTAAAATAGAAAATTTCAAAATAGTTTTGATTTCCGCTGTGGTTCCACACAACAAAAGTTGGATGGACTTTAGAACTCGCGCTTAAATAAGAATTAAGGGTCGCACAAATAAACATAATATAAAAGGTCATAAGGATAGGTACTAAATCAGCAAGTTTTAATTGATAGATTTTGCTAATCACAGTTGAATCCAAATTTAGGATAGTAAAAGTGCAGAGTTTTGAAACTGGAGAAACTTTTTGAAGCCAGAAAATCCTAAAATTTATGTTAAATACTGAATGCGCACCCAGCAACATGCAAATATTTTCAGAATATTTACAGATTGCTATTTACATAACATCTAGTGTACACGGGAAGTTTTGTTTAGTGCGAGGTTGCTTAGTGCAATAATAAACCACACCGCAACAGCAAACTCTGCAGAACTGTAGAAGCAACATTATGAAATGTGCATGCCTAAATAGGGATCGACGAAACCGCGGCAGAAATCAAAACTATTTTGAAATTTTTTATTTTAAACTAATTTAGAAATTATTTTTATTAGAAATTATATTATGGTCGAGAATAAGTGAAAGAACTTGATTCAGGTGGTAAGGTGATTTAATGGAGGTTAGATTTGATGAGGTAGTGAGGAAGGATTTGATGGAGGCGGGGAATTGAGATAAACCCACATATTTTTCCGACTTTGACTAAACTTGATCACAAATACAAAAAGTGACTCTGGCAATGGGATGAAAGATGTCCCTGCCAAAGTAATTAAAAAGTTTTCAGTTTCGTTTTTACCAATTATCAAAGACATTTTTTACAACTCGCTTGTCTCGGGAATTTATCCTAGTGCTTGGAAAAAAGCTATGATATCTCCTATTTTAAAAAAAGGCGGTGTAGTTACTAACCCTGCTTCCTATTGTCCAATCTTTACGCTTTCCTTCTTATCAAAAAATTTGTTCCCCAAAATGTATGTTTCCCAGGTAATTCTATCCTATCAATTTAACTCTAATATTAAATTAAATCCCTACCGGTATGGCTTTCGGAACAACCGCTCCACCTTCCATGCTGTTGCTGATCTAGTTCAACTGCTTTATAGCTATCTAGACAATAACCTCCTTACTGCTGTAGTGTTCTTGGACCTAACCAAAGCGTTTGACTCAATCACGTACAAAAGACTTTTAACCAAGCTTCAAAACAAGTTTAAATTTCCAGACTATTTACTAAAACTAATAGCTAGCTATTTCCTAAACCGCCACTTCTGTATAAACCTTGGGTACCACATATCTGGGGAAATCAAATTACTGGCTGGTGTGCCGCAAGGATCCGTTTTGGGACCCCTACTTTTCATTTTATTTTTTGACGACCTAGCAGATATATTGTCTGGCTTGGCCCAATTCTTTGCGGATGACGTGGCTGCCACATTTGTTGACAACTGCCTGGACTCTCTTCTTCAAAAGTTGAAACTCAAGCTTGAAGAAGTCAATACTTGGTGTGTTAAAAACGACCTGTCCCTAAATGCCAATAAATCCAAAGTTATGTTCTTTCAGAAGCCTCCTAAATTCAAATCCAAAAAAACCACTATAACGTATCCTATTATTCAAAACATTACTACCTCCTTTGGCCAAATTGAAAGAGTTAAAATGCTTCCCTACCTTGGTATTGTCCTGGATGAAACACTGTCCTTTTCCTCCCATGTGAAACGGGTTAAAGGCAAAATGACATTTAAATCCCACCAGTTGATTAGTAATAAGCGTTCTACCCCGGACAAACTCTTTAAGACAAACTAAAAATCAGTGGTACTGCTACACCTTGACTATGGACTTGGCATTTTCGAACACTCCCCGGACCTACCCTCAATACAAATTACCATTGACTACTTTTTTAAATGCTATTACGTAAAGGGATATTGCTTTCGTAGGTCACAATACATCAACCAAGCAAAAACAGACAAAACCAAAACTGAACCAACCCATGGACGCGTGAAACAAAAAAAGAACTTCAAACCTGTTGGAGCCAGAGATCTCTTAGCGTTCTACTCAGAAATTAACGTTCAAACAGTCAAAGAGCGCTCAGAATTTCTAACCCTTCTTACGACCATGCACACAACCATGCATCTTGAGCTGAATGATTGCTTAAACTTTTTATTCCTAAGAGGTGATACTAACTCTATCAGAACCTCCTCTAGTTTATGCTACCTTTTCACTTCCCAAAAGTCTGCATTTATGCATACATCCTATAGCGCTATAGCTATTAGGCTGTACAACTCTCTCCCCAATAGCATTAAAAAACTTGATTTGAGGAGTCAATTCAAAGATGATTTATCCAAATGGCTTAGTTTTAGGAGATTGAATCAATACGTATTCTTTAACTAGAAATCTCAATATTTATTTATGTTGTTATTACTGTAATCATCTGTTGTCTCTTTACTGTTATCATTAGTTAAGTACTTAGTTTAAGATATCTTTGTGCTTAAACCGGCTCGTGTCATTTACACAAGTTTATTCTTACGACATTGAGCATAATAAAGCCTTGAATTGAATTGAATTGAATTGGCTGCTAGCCAATGCAAGTGACCACTTGCATCATGCAATGGTCTTTGTTTTGAGGGAGAGATGGTATTCACCAGTTTAGGGGTTTTACATGTTACATGTTACAAGTTTTTGTAACCGCCGCTTGTAGCCCTTTGTGAATTAACTTGGGATTATAAGCAGCCGCATCCATCGGGCTTTGCTGAAACACATTTCAGCGGAAAGTGCAATTAGCTTTTCATCCACCTTCGACTTATACTGAGCAGCATTTTCGTTCGACTTTGGTGGAAATGCTTTGACCGCTTTGTGCTTTGGTAATACATTTGCCGGCAGCTTCGGAGCAAGAGAAAGTGATCAGAGTATATAAAGTCGAAAATACTCAACTCATTTATAAAACAGCTGGCAGCAGGAAGTGTAAAAAGCCAGGTCAGCGACACTTGCTCCCTGGGTCGCATCAAGAGCAAATGTCATGTTGCCAACCTTGTCTACTTTAATATTGCCATTTGCAATTAAAAGGCCACCTTCCGCAATTAAAGCCAGCAGCAATTTTCCATTTCTGTTGAAAACAAAATCACAAGAGTTGCGTGAGGAAGCATCTTGCACGTCCTCTTTTACAATTCTTGCATTAAAGTCACCCACCACAATTAGTTTTTGCTGATTGGCAGTCAGCGTTTTAATTTTGCAGAATAATTCTTCTGTCGCTTGCTTGTAGTTTGAGTCAAGTGGAAAGTAAACAAACAATATTTGTAACTTTGCCTTTGGGTACCAGAGCAGCACGTGTTATTGGTCAGATGCAGCTAAAGAAATATTTGACCCTTTGCTTTACGAGGTGACAAACCTACCTAAAGCTCTTTCTTTCTTGGTCGTTTTAGTGCCTGGGACTTGAAATACGTTGTATTTAAATTTGATTAGAGAGTTGGGTCTATAGACCCAGTCGATAGGTATTGCGAGGGGACAGGAGGCTTTAGGGTTTTGCATTTGTTGCAGTCCTTTTTCAAGGTGGCCTGTGTGTATTGCCACCCTAGCTGAAGCTGAAACCTCGTCTCACAGATATGTTTGATACGTCGCTGGAAGGACTAGCTCAATGTGGATCTCCGAAAAAAATTTCAGACGATTCCGACTGACGCATAACACATTATGCGTCCAAAAGCTGAATTCCATAGCCAAACTGAAGCCGGAGCAAAAATCCAAATACTCAACAAATATTTGTGGTCGTTTATCCACTCCAGTCAGCACGTTTAGAAAGAATCCCTGACTAAATTTTAGAAAGTACGGATAAGGTCCGCCTGATAAGCGACTCATCTTACTCCATGATATATTCTCTGGCAAACTAGAAAAGGCTCGGCCTAATCACGGCTAAATGGGAGGCAACAATAGAAATTCAGAACTTCAGCCAATGCCTTTAAATTTGTAACAGCAAACATCTCGCTGCAATGTGAAATTTCCTGCTAAAATTGGCATAATGCACAGAAGGACTTGACATAGGCGAGAAAGATGTTTTAGGCGGAACAGATGAAAGGGAAAAAAAAGAAAACAAATCCCCCGGAATCACGTCACGGCTAATGCCATACAAGAATTTAAAATGACGAAGAAGCGCTATGGGGAGTCCCTGTTCAAGCAGGTTCTTATGTGCAGCAAATGGTTCACCACAATGCAAGGACTCTCATTATATGATATTGATCATCTTATCGCAATTGTTCGAACAGCAAGAAATTAATAAGTCCAAACCCAGGCTCAAATTTTGCCAGCCATCATTAATACTACCTTAAAAGTTACACAAATCTCAAAATTCTCACGGGCTTGCAGACTCTACAGAAAGTGGCTCACAGTTATGTAGTTATGCTATCGTTGCCAGGTCAACCAATGCATTCCATTGTACAAGCCACTGACTCAATATGTCAACGCAACACAATGTTATTGCCAGTACAACTGCACTATTTGGATAATACACTGTTTTTCATATATTTTACCGAAATTCACTAGAACCGCTGATGTTGATTTCTCATTTGAATTCATTTATAATACAATTAAGTTGAATTGCAGGACTTTCCAAATATTACATAGAAACTTTGAAATTATTTTTTTCAATCTAATAGCAGGAATTTCCCAAATGTTTTGACATCCGGAGCTTTAAAAAACCAGACCATTTGCCAGAATATTAAATTGCCAATACTTACACACTTATTTTCTACACAGGAGCCAACACAGCATTCATTTTTGTCGGAACACACAACCCCGACTTTTTTGCACTGAAAACATATAAATAGTCAGCAAACCAAACCTAATATATACCACAAAGTTCTTTGCAGTAGCTACTCAAAGGCCTGGTGGAAAATTTCTAAATCTTTACTGGGGAAAGCTGAACAACTTAAACAATTAGAATGATTTTTTCTGATGAAGGGTGGGGTGAACAATTATTTTTTATTTAATAATCACTGTCTCGCATCCGAAATTGCCATTTTGGCACAGTATACTATCTCATAATATTTTCTATATTAGTAAAATTGTTGTTAAAATGTATGACAGCTATTTGCATTGGTTAACATAGAATAAAATTTAAAATAATTTATATAATTTAAAACAGTAGTGTTAAAATACAATGTCGGTTACCAAGAAATAAAATGTATATTGGTAAAATAAATTAAATTAAAATTAAATACACTTAATTACAATTTCTAGCTCTATACGTACCTCAGTTTCCAAATAGTTTATTGTGGATGATGTGGGCGGTTTCAATACTGTGGTCACGATGCCTTTTACAAGTTCCTTGCCTAAGTTGTTCTTCTTTACAAAATTATAAAAAATGCTCTAATTGTTCCCCGGGATCCGATTAATAACTCTACCACTTCCACTGTCTAGATCGCATATTTCTCACAAAGTTAGGTGGCACATGGTTCGTAGATTCACTTCTTTTCTCTGTTTGTTTTCTCTGGCTGATTTTCACATTTTTCAACCCTTATTGTTTTGTTTTTATTTATTTGAATTCCACAATTTCCCATTGCTGGGTCCTCACATAGTGTACAAGTGAACAACGGTCAAATTGTTAGCCAATGTCAATATTTACAACTTAACTAGAATAGATTACAAGCGAGCACAAAAAAATATCACATATTTGGTTACACTTTTCTTAAATTTATTAAATGACGTGGTTCTTACACTCGTTCCATACTTTAGCATTAATAATTGAGATACACTTAGTTTCCCAAGTAGAAAAATGGCGATTAACATGTACTTGATTTGCAGAACGTATATTATAGTTGTGGAGGACAGCATTTGGTATGAACATGTTGTGAGACAACACAGGAGTTGGGATTGTTGATGACTTTGAACATTGTTCAAAAGAGTGCTTGTGTATAAAGTTGTTGGGGTTCAAGCCACCAGAGATCATTCATGTCCATACTAAAACTGTCAAATTTTCGCTTCTTAAATACAAGCCTTGCAGCAGTTTTTACAAACTTTTCAACAGGGTTAAGAGTCTCACTATTTGCCATACTCTATGCACACGGTAAATAGTTAACAATTAGAGCTCGAGACTTAATCAATATTACAAGATTCTTATCAGATAGCACTGTGAGTGTGTACAACGGAGCACTTTTAGCATACATGTGCTTAAACATTTTCTGGATATGAGGTCTGCATGAGAGCGTACTGTCAATTTGGAAACCTAGAATTTTCACATACTCTTTAGAAGTTATACTACATCCCTTGGCATTGATTTGAATCGTCCCTAACAACTTTACATTGGTTGGAGAACAAATTATTATACATTCAGTTTTTTTAATGTTAAGTTGCAATAAATTGGTACCAAGCCAATCAACTATTCTAGCTTATCCGATTCAAGTTTAGCAACAATCTCGTGTATTTCTTCCGGCTTGCAGGAAATCAGTAAAGAGGAATCACCTGCGAATAGAGGCGCCGAGCAATGTACAGGTACAGTTGGCAATTCATTAATAAAGATTGAAAACAATAATGCAAAAAGTACACCTCCTTGAAGGCATAATTCCTAAAATCCGATCAAAATTATACATTGCCCATGTATAGGTGTACCCGACTTCTAATTGTTCAAGATGGAATCTGTCCACAAACTGACATACGTCACCAGTTTTGTCATACTTTCTAAAAATGGCCAAAGCCTGACGGAGTGGTACGGAATTTGCAGCTGGACTTGTACCAGGGGCCAAAATGTAGGAAGTTGATAGGGGAATAGAGACATTAGTGAGTGGAATAGTGGGAGCAGTTAGTGGAACAGAGGGAGTAGTTATCGTAGCAACTGAAGCAACACTTAAGACTATAGCAGCAACTGTACTATTGGAGCCAGTGCTAACAACAGCCAAAAACACAGCCGTACTGTAAGGCGGCAAAAATTCTGGCTATGTCGGATGCAATGAAGTGCAGCTGCCAACGAGTATTGGCCTAATCGTTTGCCAGCTGCGTGATTGTTGGCTCTTCGGTTTGAGCAGCGGTTTGGTTTGCTCTTCAATTTGCAACTCACAATCAGCACTACTCGGACCAGTATGACTTTTAGAGGAAAACAAAGCAGCTGGAGCGCCAACCGCAAGTAGAACTTTTTTTTGGACCTGGAGGATCCAAACCCTCAACCACCAAGCGATCCAATCTCATTTGCGATTGGGTGTACTTTTCATTAAGTGACCTGCATGCTTGGGAGTAGTGAGGGTTGGTTTAAGCCTCTATGTTGGCAATGAGAGCAGTTGCGTCCTCGTCTATTCCAGTAATTTAAGTCATAATAGACTCCTTGTTTAAGTTATTTAAATGCGCTTAATTTGAAAAGAAACTGTAACCTAGGTCCCGAACAACTGACCCGTTTATTTAAGGTCACACAAAACCAAAGACAAAACAAGAGAACACAAAAGACAGAACCAGGCGGGTTGAAGGATAGAATCCCAATCCCGTGCCTGCGCAAAAGGCTTTATTATGCTTTTCAAGGCCACACAGGCTGCCAGTCAAAATGCAACTGTAGATCAAATAGAAATCAAATGTGTTGACCTTAGAAAAGAATTCCTAAATTTATTTTGCTTTAGAGCTACCTAAGAGAAGCATGAACGACAGTTGAACGCTCTCAAAATGAAACACACTAAGAATGTAGAATCCTCTTAATGGTTTATTGGTTTCAGAGATTGGAACAAAGTTGACACAGCAGTGTCGTACAACAGAAAGTTATCATACCCTCTGATAAGTTTACAACCCTCAATTAAGGGAGAGCTACGCAGATTTAAAACTCTCGAAAAATTAAGGACTTGTAACGTGGTACGGTACGGGCGACGTGGCGGATATCACCGTCTTGCACTTAAATGTATTCAAATGTGTTTTAGCTAGGTCTAGATCTGATGCAGTTTCTTCCGAGACCAAGAACCGAGATATCAACTATTGTAAACCAATCGCTTCTGATTATCTGAAATAAAAAGAATTGCTACTTTCTAGCATCAATCAGCTGTGGCTGACCTTGGTGTGCTTGGAAGAATGTGCGGCTGCTCTAGAATCTAAGGAATATCCATATGAAAACTGTGTGGGTTTTATCGAGGGATCTGTCAGGCCCATTTGTGGACCAAAACAATTTAGCGTGAAGTAAGTCAACTTTAAAACTTAGCTTAAACATAATCATATTTAAATACTAGCTTAACATTTAGTTTCGTGTAATTATGGCCACAAAAAAGTACAAGTCTTTTCCAAATGGACTTATCGCTAATTTGCACAGACCAGATACTGGACAATACTGAACATCCATTCCTTCCCCATCCTTCAGCGAGAGAACACTCCTCTCCTCTCCCATCCTAACCTTGGAAATGCACACACTGTATCCTCGCGATGCATCCGAAATAAGGTACTTTTAGTGAACCGCGTGCAGCAATCTATGTGTGCATAACCTTGGTTCACCTTTTTGACCTCTAAGGAGTTGAGCGGAGCGAGGTGAACGGGAATTCGGATTCGGCTGCAGTTTGAAC
>JAAXYW010001355.1:0-22360 GCA_036851895.1 Orthonychiurus folsomi | reverse complement strand
GCACTGGTCCGGGCTTAATTGTATGTGTATGTCACACTCACAATGGAGTTACGGTAATGCCTAAAGCTATTGCATACCTTTATACTCTCAGGCTAAATTAACCCTGATGTAATACCGCGATTATTTATCAAGACCAACCCATTAGGTTAGCCAATATTCATAACTCACATAACACTGCTTGCACTTCAGATTTTGAACTAATACATTCTATTTTAGAATGTTCATGCAAGGCGGTGAAATATTGCATGAGTGCTTGGTTTTTTTTGCGGTTTGCTTAATTCGCACTGACAGCAATGTAAACAACGAATTCAGATTCAGAGGCAAAGGCAGGTAATGATAGTGAAAAAACACAAGGCCATGGCCATGGCCATGAACATGGTTATACAATATTTATTTGGGCAGTGAAATTACATCAGACGCATATGCTATGCCATGCAATGGGGTAGCTGTTTTAAGTAATAAGCACATTTTGGTGGGACTGTTGCCTAGCTGTGTGTCATGGAATTAGCGGGTGTTATTATTTTGCCAAGTATCCGTGAAAGTGCACGATGTGCATGCAACTTCCACACTCCACAGTGCCAAATCCAACAAGTGACTATAGGCTCATTCTCATTCGGTGGATATAAATTTCAATCCGACCTCGGTTTAGGAGATTTACTGCACAGTGCATTTAACTCACTAGCCCGATTGTCCATTTACTTTACATTATTTACATGCAAGATACGGCTTAAGCCAAAGCCAAAGTCAAATAATCGGATCAAATATTTTTTCAAACCATAGCGCACACGGCACAATAGTGCAGCAAGCAAGGGAATCGCTTATAGCAACAAATCCACCACAATACAATGTGATCAATACATAACATAACGTAGTCATTTAATGGCATTTGTCTTCTGTACTCTGCTCTACCTGCCATATATTATGGGTTTATTGGAGAACCCGCATCTCTTTGACTCTGGCCTTGCATTTTTTTATCATCACTTCTGTCAAAAAGCCTGAGTTAAGTCACGCACTGCCATTGGCGTACCGTACCGCACCTGTTCGAACCAGCGTTCGTATATGAAAGAGAAGTTTCATTTCATACTCGGCCCTATTGTGGCTACACATGGATCAGAGTTATAATCAGTGTTAACTTTACCATGCGTGTTTCAACGTGTCCTGTCTTGTTCAGTCCTGCGAGTTGGGGTTGTATATAGTAAACTAAACTCCACTTTCATTTAAAGTACAGTCCATTCCAGACAGACCCGTAGTAAAGTGTTCGGAAATTTTCAGTTGTTTTGAACTCTGTGCTACACATACACTGCATTGTATTTACAATCTCTGGAATTGACAGTTTTCTTCAAATTCAACAACACAAGGTAAAATAAATTCCCCAACATGTGGATTGCAAATTACAACATTAAAATGAAAAAAGGATACGTTTTCCATGCACAACATTATATTTTACGTGACTAGATTTTTCTTATTAGGTTCCCATTTGTTTTGGCGTTTAAGTGCTATAAATTTTTAAAAACATTTTGCTTCTGTTCTTAGATGATTGAACTATTTTTTATGCCGGGAAATGCCCCGAGCCGAGCTGTACTAATGGGTTTCAAACAATTGGGCCTAGCTGTGGATTTGTGGCCGACGGACAGATTATACGCGGATGCTAAAAAATTGGAAGAATTTCAGCAGGTACTTAACTCCACTACACTGCACTACCTTAATGTTAAACGTAAGTGCTTAATAATTCCATTTAACTATGGTTGAATTGCAGGGAAATCCATTTAAAACGTTGCCAACTATAAATGACAACGGATTCTTCTTATGGGAGAGTCGAACCATTTTGCGATACTTGGTTGACACATATGGAGAAAAAGCCGGCCAACAACACCTCTATCCCAAGGATAACAAAGAAAGGGCGAAAATAGATTGTCTCCTGGATTTTGACCTGGGTTCACTTTTTACCAGCATATATGTGTATTTCGTAAGTTGAAATAATTTATGCATACAATGTACTTAACTAAATTAACACTGCTATTCATGCTATTTGTATTTCACCAGGAGCCACAATTGGTGAACAAAAGTCCACCGGATTTGGAAAAGGAAAAGAAGATGAAGAATAAGTTGGATCAACTGGACGACCTGCTTAAATCTGGCAATACGTTTATTCATGGGAAAAATTTAACCATAGCTGACTTGTCCCTCCTAGCATCAGTGACGGAATTACAATGTGTTGACTATTCATATTCAACCTGGACCAACGTCAATAATTGGGTTACTAAGCTCAAATCGTTCCTCCCATACAATGATGAAGTCAATGATAAAGCTCTCAAAATATTTCGGGACATGCTTTTCGGAACTGAAATTCCTTTTAGACAGGCGTAACTTCTTCGTGTATATTCGACTCCTATTTTCCTACACATTTTTAGTTCTGGGTTAAAAGAGCAAATTCTTGAGACAGAATTATATATTTTTAGGCATAAATTCAGCTAATTGTTGTTTTTTTATCTGTTATGTCTCCGGCTGTTTAACATTAATATTTTAGCATAGCCTATCATGGCGAACGTTGTCAAACAATAAATAAAATCAACAAAAAGACGTTTTCTTTCAATTTCTGAATTAGTTTACTAATAAAAGTCTTAAGAGACGAGAAGACCGAGCACTATGTAAGCTAAAAAGAAGTAATAAATTAAGTATGAAATAGTCAGGTATGTAAAGTCCACAATACATTTTTGCTTCCTAATCATGACATAATGTGATCCCATCTGTGTGTACAGTCGACAAAACATCTGACAGGAATTGTGAAATTTTTATAGCGTTGCAAATAAGCGCCGTGGCTGATTTTTGTATAAATAAAAGAACAATATGTTGTTACTATACTACCATATCTTAAAATTAGATAATTTGGTGTGAAGAAAAAAAAGTTCTACGAAGTTTAGTGCACATTAAAAGTGCACTTGGGATATAATGGACTAGATATGGCTTGTGCAGCATAGGGCTTTCGCCCCCGGGATTGGAATCCCGGGACGAATAGTAGCCCGTTCTCAAATAGTAATCCAATCCCACCGAGGCAAATTTAATAGTAAGCTGGGCTAGTACTCGGTTATTTACGGCAAGATGGCAATCCAATACCACTTCTCATAAATACC
Organism: Orthonychiurus folsomi; assembly: GCA_036851895.1. NCBI lineage: Eukaryota > Metazoa > Arthropoda > Collembola > Poduromorpha > Onychiuridae > Orthonychiurus > Orthonychiurus folsomi. The sequence continues at coordinate 19,229 of JAAXYW010001355.1, read as the reverse complement.
TCGTGAATAAAACATGAATCTGACACTCAAAAGAGCAAACCGATTAATTATGGATGTAGAAACATCAATACATCGTGTAGTCGCAAAAACATTTTTAGAAAATGGGTAGTACGTTCTGTTTGTTTCGCTCGTACATTATCCATCAAGCTTGCAAACATCTTCCATTATTCATTCACAATATATATAATGTATATAAACTTGTAGTATTTCAGGTGTTTTCAATTTACCTTCTCTCATAGAATTGCTTTCAGTGCACCATGTAGTGAAGCTGTGGCCGCTGTATTCTAATTAAAATGCTACTTTGCAGATTAGTTTCTACATGTTTAAGCTTTCTTGAATAGTTTTAGAAATGTACTGCTATAAGGGTAAAAGGGGTGCAGGCTGACAGTGTAAATTATTTTTGCTGACAATTGAGTCGTATGACATGCGCACTACGGAATTGGTGGAGGCCAACTTGGAAAGGAAGACCATGGTCTAGAGTGGCACTGTGCAAAATATTACACCTGCGAAATAAAAACATTAATGAATGGTGTCAAGCAATAAATAAAATAAACGGAAATACGTTTTCTGAAATATTTTACTATTAATAAGCTGTTCACCCGTAGCGTAGTGCCTGAACATCTGAACATTTATAGGACGAACAATTTTTTATTCCTTTTATCACTATGTCGGTTTATGTACCAAATAAACATATAAACTGGAAACTCTGCACATTCCCACAGCTATATTTGCATTTCTTGGCCAGATTTTATTCGTGCTGCTCTAAGCTTCCTGCGGTCCCACATTTGCTTAGGCAGCAATTATTCTTTTCCTCACAACCAGACGCCATGCATTCTTCAGATCTGCATTTGAATTTTTCGATCGCAGGTTCGCAGGGCGTACCATTATTTGGGCTGTTGTGTTCGATGAAGAGGGTATGTGCAGTTGCACTTTAACTCTACACACCTTAGCAAATAAATACAAGTTACGTAAAACACTTATTATATTAACTCTACAATTCAAAAACAATTTGACATAGTCAACTTTGAGCAACAATTCAACTACTAAACCTACGACGGCACAGCCCACACATACACCACAAATTAGAAATATTGTTAAAATATTAGAATTCATATTTTGAGGTTTAAACTCAAGGTCCTTATATTCCCTAGTGTAATTTGCCATTCGCCAAGGTTTAGCACCCGGTTTAAATTGATTGAGCCACTTCTCCCAAAATGAATAAATCCCAGACTGAAGGATTGCATGGAATGAATTCGGCAAACTTGGTCCTCCAGCGGAAGGAAACTTCCACCCACGTCGAGTTTCAAAGAATTCTTCTTTTCCTTTCATAAATTTTTTAGTGTGAGAACTTGCGGCCCTTAGATCAGCTTGAAGTTCATCAACATTGGAATTAAAGTCAATAGTTGCCACTTTGGTATTACAATCACGACTGAGGTTCATTATGGAGTCCAACAGCTTTTCCTCCCAGCAATGGTACAGATTATCTTTTATGGACGTCAGAAAATGAAAATAATCAGAATATGTTCCGGAATAAAGATACTCCAATGCATCTCCAATTGAGTGATCGCCAGCAGCCACCATACGAAAATTTGTTCGAAAACAATTAGACTGCACGCCACTCATTTCAGGTTGTGGACCTCCTATTTGCCAAAGCATCTTTTTATGATAATAAGTAAGGTATGTAAAATTAAAATTCTTAAGTTGACTCAACTTGTTATACACTCCTTTCTCTGGTAATCCAGCAATTACATCCGTCACAACAATCCCTTTGTATGCATTTACCAAGACAATCATGACAAGGAGCCATATACCAAAAAGCACGTTAAAAAAACTAAAGTATTGCAAACCGTCGGATGTCTTAAATAATTTAGACTTAAAACTTGCACCTTGCTCTAATAAGGTTTTGGTTAAATCCATTACAATTTGAATACAATCATTGTAAAGATGCAGTCTATGACTACTACTACTGGAAATGTTAACTGAAACAATTGTGAGTCCAAGCAAAATGAATGAAATAATGATTGCCATCCATGCAAATTTTCTGTAAGGTTTTAGATATGCGTCAAAAGATAAGTATTCCGCAGTTCCATCACATGTTATAAAATTGAAGGAATCTACAGATGTCAAGTAAATAGTATCCGTTGACAGTGAGCCTCGTGGTTTAGCTTCACAATCAATACAAAACGTAGGAAAAAATGCTCCATCATATACCGCAAAATTATTAACGGGTTTCACACATTCACCATTACCAGAGTCGTTGTTATTGCAATTTTGAGGCCTGACCATAGCCTTGTTTTTTAGTATGGTTTCGATAATGTCTGAAAGGGTGTACTTTCTCCACCTTTGTGTGTGTCCATCTGGGTATATGCTCTCATCGTTATCAGACGGCTTGTAAATTTGAATCGGCAAATACAATTCCTTCTTTATGTAAATTCTTGCATTTGTGAATTTAAAATTTCGAAGAAATGTAGTTCCGTTCGAAGAGTAGTGAATTGGGGGTAAAAATGGTATGGGAGAATGCACACATGTAACATACATGAAACGCACTAATTACATTTCCATTTGAGTCCAGTCGAATTGCATAGATTGTATTCACAACATGATAAAAGCTTATGAAATCTCTCTTATCAAAAATCAACTGCTTCTCCGCTCGAGTTACTATTAGAAAGAACTTGTGCACTGGGCGATTTGGCTGCTCAATGTAATTGATTATTGAGTGAGAAGAAATACATGTTGGTAGCAGAAACATGAGGACAGCACAAGTCATCTGAAATGCATGTTTGAACAAGCTGCCGTGTTTTTTTATTTCAGTGTTGCCACCGATCAATGTGATTGGATGCTCTACAGGGCCGTCCTGCATTATGGAATTATGGGATTTTGCATATATTGAGCTTGAATTTGTCCCTTTTTTGGGTTTCCAGTGGTTGGCAGGCACGAAACCTTTGACCTCTTCACGTGCAAAGCTTTCAGGCAATACAACACTCACAAAACAATTTGAGAAACTTCCGATCCAAAAGTTTAGATCTTGAATTTGAACAGACATTGCAATCTTCAATTGTAGCAGACAGTTTTCGCCACTTTACTTTTTTTAAATTGCCACCTTTAACAACCGGAATGACATGCAATGCACGTACGTGGTATATGCAGCAACACTCAAAACGTGTTAGAAAATAGTGGTTTTAAAAGTTTGCCTTCCTCAGAATCCAATATGATGACTGAAAACTTGACTTGAAAGCAGTACATTTATAGCACATAAATAGAACAAGAGTAAAAGTAGGCACATTTTAGTTCCAACAAAAACCAATGGTTACAACATTTAATGCGACACATAGCTACGTTGAATTAATTTTAATTTTAAAGATTTTATTTTTAATTACAAAATATGACTAAATATTAGAAATTTACTTGAAAACTTGACTTGAAAGCAGTACATTTATAGCACATAAATAGAACAAGAGTAAAAGTAGGCACATTTTAGTTCCAACAAAAACCAATCATGGAAATGTAAGTATAATGTAACATGACTAACATGAGGTGGCATTTAGGGCACCCAAACTTGAATATTTTCCGAGTATAATATAATGAGTAATACTCAACTTGTGAGTATTTGAAAACCGAATTTAATTTACAAGATGGTTTATGTATTCGAGAATGCAGAAAGATTTAGGAAAACAGTTATAATCAGGCCGTGTGTTTGCAATGAACGTAATTGAGCATAATAGAGCAAAAAAATTTCTACTCTGGTTGACCCTACGGTTACAACATTTAATGCGACACATAGCTACGTTGAATTAATTTTAATTTTAAAGATTTTATTTTTAATTACAAAATATGACTAAATATTAGAAATTTACCGATTAATACTCTAACCAATGGTTACAACATTTAATGCGACACATAGCTACGTTGAATTAATTTTAATTTTAAAGATTTTATTTTTAATTACAAAATATGACTAAATATTAGAAATTTACCGATTAATACTCGAATTTAATTTTAAGTTCAAATCCACTTTTATTATAGAACAAAAAATTAACATCATTTTAACGTTTAACGCAATACAGAAACATATTCAAGCTATTCTAAAGCAAAGACCTTAGAAGGAATAGATATGTTAGGGAAGAGAAGCTAACATTTCCAAAAGATCCTGCTTTCTTTGGTGGTTGATTGCAATTTGAGCTTGGTAGTTCGGACGGAAAATTAAACCCTGAAATCCTTGCGGATTCCATGGCAAATTTCTAATCATCGAATGAGTATGTATTTTCTGTGGTGCTACAGAGTTTTCCCTGGTGTAGATATGGTTCGGGTTGTAAGCAGCCAAGAGGGCCCACATTACTTCTCGAGCTTTCAGGGTCACGGGTTTGGGTATCACTCTAAGCAGGTCTTCGAAAGTTTTAAAGTCCAGCCTGCTCAGTCTCTGAACGATGAATGGATTACTCGGCTGGGCTTCCTCCATAATTTTGATCCAGTCCGTGAATTGGGAGCAATAAGAATAGTAGCAGTTCATTTTTTGCTCTCTATCTTGGCAAACTGTCTATCGCAAGGCAAGAATGAGTGACCGGTGACTAGAAACTTCTGATGAACCTAAAACATTTCAAATTACTAGTTTCAATTTTGCAGTTGCGCTCTACCTCGGTAAAGTAACCTCGCTGAATCAAGTATTTGTAGAGATAGATCATAAGCCAATTATTGTTTTGTACACCACATCGATCACTCCATACAGTCAGAATACTTTCCTCGCCTTGCTGCAGAGTGTGGAAATTGGTAGTAACATATTTTAAGATGCAAGATGCAATTTCCAATTACCCGCGCTTGCTCTCATTCTCCATCCAGTAGCACATCGTTGATTTGTCTATCCCGGGCTTCACGATTCCAAAATTGTACGAAAGAAACTTTCTTTGATAGTAGAAGTCTCCATTTGTCAGTTTTGAATGAGGGTAACACCTATGTAAGTAATTAATTTTTTACAAGACTATAATTTCGAAGTGGGAACCTGTTGCAGATCAACACAAAGGACAACAAAATCTTGATCCGTCCTGCTTTTTTAGAGTTTTTTCCCAATGCCGTGTAGCCGTCTTCTGCTTCTAAGTGATGCGCCAGACTCGCATCACAAATTCGACCAAATTATTTTCCTGATGTGACTTCGCTTAGCTGTATAAAATATTTGTCGCATATTCCACCTGTATCTGAACGAGGTGGTCCGAACTTCATTTTTAAGTCTCGGAAAACACTTCTGTAAAGCCACTCCCAAGAATTCACCTCATGATCAACAACTGCGTTGAACTCCCAAAATATTTTGGCAACGGTCAAATATCCCTCCTCTGGATCTTGTGCCTACAAAAATATTTAAAAAAATTATAACTTAGTTGTTGATTAATATTAATCTATGTATAAATATTAGTGGTGATTACATCTCTTGAATATTGACTCAGGTATGTAGGAAATGATTGAATGTGATCGGTGACTGTGGCTATATCTTGAGCTGAATGACTATGCTAAACTCCAAGGACACTGGCGGGTTTTGAAGACCCGCCGTGCCCTCCATATTGTTCTTGACCCTCTGTTTCTCATCCAACCGGTTTCAGGTAATGTTTCTTGAGGATCCGAATCGGGCCAGCACCACCTTGCGTTCTCAGTCAGGCATTTAATGGTGGAAATACCTATTTCGAACTTTTTAGATTTTGGCAGGTTTTCAAGTTTGGGCAAATTTTGCCATATAAAACTGCAGGTTTGCACGGTTAAAATGAGCTATCGCATGTTAAAGTCGGTTCGGTGGAAATGAAGGCACAAATTTCTGAAACCCGAATGATGTAAAAAAAACACCCTGTACTGGACAACATATTTTGATCTTTTGGGAGGGGGCTAACCAGCCAGATCTGACCATGTTTGTTTTGCTGTTAGTTGCAAAGTTGAAAACGCATACTGAACACATGGAGAATGAGTTTTGTATGAAGTGTAATTAATTGAGGTGTAAGGAATCTAATCTTACTCAATTGAAGTGATTCAGTGTAAGAATCTTCACATACAATTACTACATTCACAAAATTAATTAGTATAACTAAGCGCAATCAATTGTGAGTGGGCCGCTTGAAACTGCGGAATCAGAATAAGTTTACTATAATTCCAATTCAATTTTAATTGCTCAAATTCTTTTCCCAACAATAAATGTGTTTCATACTCTCGACTGCGAGCTTTTCTCATCTTTTCGTGTCGAAAAGGATCTTTTGATGTCTGTATCCACCGCTGGGTACCTTGTAACACAGACCGTTCAGCTTTGCTTAACGATATTTTAAAAGAAGTGTTGCCTAAAATAATTATATGTGAAGAAATATGTTTAAAGTATGCAAATAAATTGATTTAGAATGTCCTACTATTTGCACAATTTCGTGAAATTTGTTTTTTTAAAATTTGTGCGATTATATAACTTTGTATTCGAAATTCGAATGTTGTTCGTGTACTTGGAGAAAACTATTTCGAATAACTCATTACTCGAATACACACGACCATCTCGAGTTTGGATTCCCTAGTTGCATTTGACTCGCTGTTATGTTGCAGGGCAGGCCTTCTGGCCCTAGCTTCTCTGAGGTGTCCCCCGCTTCTGCCAAGTCATAAGAAGAGCAGTCAATTTAATTACCTAATGTATTTGCGCAAAAAGGAAACAGGAACAGTAAATGCGGCCGACAAGGCAGACAAAGAAATCTTTATTGTAGGGAATGGTGAGCAGAATGTCCCACATTCACACATGCTACCAAACGTTACTCATGGGAATTAATGAGAGAAAAACTGCCCTATTTATTTTTTACAAACAATAGCAATACTCGGAGGAAACCACATTCGAGAATGGTAAGACATGAAAATTTTGAAAATAGATTAAATTTTGAAACTTACCCGTGCTCTACTATTAAGTGGACATACTGTTACAAATTTCAATAATTGCACGTTTATTTTAACTAGTTTTGTTCCAAACGAGGATGAGCACAATGTGGATCTGGAATTTGTTTCAAATGTACATTCTCAATATCCAGGTCAGCAATGGCTGGCTGGGACAGGTCACATGAACAGTACTACTCTACTTCAATTCAGTCACAAGTACCAAGTCCGGTGGTGCTTGGTGTACACGTTCTTATAGTGTTGTTGGTGTCCTCTGAGAACGATGCTTTCTTCAACCAAATGCTTAATATGTATCACTTATACAAATACAAAGTACTTATGCTCATATGTTTGTACCATCGTCGGCGGCCCTGAATTTCTCAATTACAAATAATAATTAAAAATTTTATATTGCCGCTTACAAGAGAGCAGGCGTGTACGACAGTGCTCAAAACGGTTCCGGCTCCTGAACTGCGGCTCCGGCTCCGGATACGGCTCGGCTCCGGATAACACGATTTTTTATCTGGTGTAAAACGGCTCCGGTTCCGAAACACAGAAGGAGCCGGAGTCGAAATGCATGCCAGCTCCGGATCGTACACAAGAGCCGGAGCCGGAGCCGGCTTGACCGAAAAAACGGCTTCTTGTGCCATTTAACGGCATTTGTCTTATAACATATTGGAGAATCCTCTCTTTGAGCCGGTAATCCTCTCTTTGAGCCGGCCTTGTACTTTTTTACTATTCCTTTTGTCAAAAAGGATGTGAGTTAAGTCACGCACTCGCACTGGTAGTGCTGCTACTTTGACAGCCAAAGTAAATAGACAAAACACATAAGCAAACTACAACCAAAGCCTGTAGCAACAGCCATTTGCCGCACCTGTCCAGAGCAGGGGAATGGAAGGTAAGTTTCATACTCCCATGTTGTGGCTATACTTGGATTAGACTTATAATCAGTGTTAATACTACCGTGCTTCAACGTGTCCTGTCTTGTTCAGTTCTGCGAGTTGTGATTGTATAGTGAACTATATATAAACTCCGCTTTCATTTAACACACAGTCCATTCCAGACAGGCCAGTACAAGTGGTTCGAAAATTTCCATCTGTTTTGCACTCTGTGCGACACATACTGCATTGGATTTGCAACCTCTGAAATTGATAGCTTTCTTCAAATTCAGCAACATAACAAGGTAATGATAAATTTTCCAAAATGTGGATTGCAACATTAAAATAAAGAGAAGGAACGTTTTTCCATGCACCAAAATATTTTTGTATTATCCGAGATTTGATTTATTTTATTTTGTTCCTATTTTTGTGGCTCCTAAGTGCTATTGATTTTTAAAAACATTTCGCATTTTGTCCTTTTAGATGATTGAACTATTCTTTGTGCCTGGAAATGCCCCGAGCCGAGCCGTACTAATGGGTTTCAAACAATTGGTCCTAGCTGTGGATTTGTGGCCGACGGACAGATTATACGCTGATGCTAAGAAACTCAATGAATTTGAAGAGGTATTTAACTCATCTACCAAATCATACGCACACTAAACTGGAGTGTTTGCGGGTGTGTGTGTGTGCCTTCGATCTTCTCCGAAACCGCTGAACCGATTGCGGAGCTTGATAGCTAAAAATGTTCTGGAGGTCAGCGGTCATTTCTTGCGGGGGGTCACCAGTTGACCTCATCTTTGACCTCTGAGCTAGCGCACTGATCTTAGTTAAAATGAAATAGAAGCATGGCTAGTGACATACCACTGTTCTCTGGAAGATGTGCTGAGAAATTTTTTTCAGGTCACAAGTTGACCTGATCTATGACTTCTTAGGGTACTGACCTTAGTTAAAATGAAAGAGGAGCAGGAGGGTATTTGACAAGTCATTGTTCTCAGGAACTTGTGCTGAGAAATTTTTTTGAGGCCACAAGTTGATCTGACCTTTGACCTCTCAGTTAGGGCTGTAGTCTTACATTTGCCCGAATAAAAGTAAAGTGCATTGTGGTTTCTAGTGAAAAATACACAGGGCCTCCGGCCGCCCTTTACTACTTATGGGTTCCTATCAGGCCGCCTCAAAAGAAACTTTACAGGGCATTGACCTTAGCTAAAACAGAAGAGAAGCATGGCAAGTAGAGTGCCATTGTTCTCAGGACATTATGCTGATACCTTGATGCCGGTCATAACTTGACCTGACCTTTGACTTCTGAGTTTGCAAGGGAGATGACGAGTTGCCGATGGCGGAGATGAGAGATGACGGCGCGAGTCTTGTTGTATTATTGTTTTTAGTAAATTTTTCCACATTTCTTTCTAAGCCAAACAAAGTGTGCGCCACAATTGTGCCACCAGCATGAAAAGCCAGAATACCAAATATATTTCAAAAAATGTTTGTCCAGCTAATGCCATTGATTTTGTTTGGTGCAAGCTTTAAACCTTTATATGTGATTAACCCAGAGCAAGTGTTAAATAAAACGTGCACTAGAACGAGTCTGGGGCCGAAGGCTCCGGCGAGTGCTAGCCATATCTTAATGTTAAACGTGAGTGTTTAATAATTCCACCTAACTAACGATTGCATTGCAGGGGAATCCATTTAAGACTTTGCCAACTATAAATGACAATGGATTTTTGTTATGGGAGAGCCGAACCATTCTGCGGTACTTGGTTGACTCTTATGGAGAAAAAGCTGGCCAACAACACTTGTACCCAAAGGATAGCAAAGAAAGGTTAAAAAAAGATTGTCTCCTGGATTTTGACCTGGGTTCACTTTATACTTCCATATATGTATATTTTGTCAGTTGAAATAATTTATGCATAATATATGTACCTACCTAAATTAACACTATTCATGCTATTCGTATTTAAATAGAAGCCACAATTAGTGAACAAAAGTGCGCCGGATTTGGAAAAGGAAAAGAAGATGAAGAATAAGTTGGATCAACTGGACGACCTGCTCAAATCTGGGAATACGTTTGTTCATGGGAAAAATTTGACCATAGCTGATTTGTCGCTTCTAGCAACAGTGACAGAATTACAATGTGTTGACTATTCATATTCAACTTGGACCAACGTTAATAATTGGGTTACTAAGATCAAGTCGTTCCTCCTATACAATGATGAAGTCAATGATGAACCTCTCAAAATATTTCGGGAACAGTTTTTTGGAACTGAAATTCCTTCTTAGACAGGCGCGACTACTTCGTCTCTACTTGGCTCCTATTTCTTTACGCATTTTTACTTCTGGATTAAATGAGCAAAAACTTGAGACAAAATTAGATTTTTAGGCATAATTCAGCTAATTGTTTTTTTCACGCATAAAATCTCCAGTTGTTTAAGATTAGTATTTTAGTATAGCCTACCATGTCGAATCGTGTCAAATAATAAATAAAATTAGCAGAAAGATATTTTCTTTGTTTAACTTGATTTCTACGTTAAAAAACGATATTCACGATGACCAGGCGAACGTCGGTTTTTTTCTACGTACAAATAGCGTAAAAATTAAGTGGAATATACGTTACTGGGATTTTCCGTCCCCAGCAACATAGATTTAACGTTGAAAGCGCTTTCAACTTTTACACAACTTCAACGGAAAATAAAGACCCAAAAATCAACAATTCTTTGCTTTTCCTTTGTTTTACTATACACAGAAAAAGTTCAAAAAGAACAAAGTACTAATTTATTCGTTAAAACTTAAAAGTTAGTATTATTGTGGTATAGTAGAATAAAAAAAATATGTTGGCACCGTGCCCAGTACCCGCGGGTTGCGGGTTCGGATTAGAACTGTACATGCGGGATCGGGTGCGCTTGTCTCAAAATGAGCGGGTTGTGGGTCCGCAAAAATGAACCCGCAATTTTGCGGGTGCGGATGCAGGTGTGGGTACACCCTACAGCGCACCCATATGCCGAGGACTAGCTCGTGCCGTGTCCCCTTACACTTGCACAGATTCCTTCCAATTGTGGATTGTGTAGTACCAACGCTTTAAAGTTTATTGGGAGAACGATAGTTCAATAAACCGAAGTATTAGTTTTATTTAATCACTATCGCTAAGTCCGGAAGGCCAACTTTATCAAACTAATCAAATCACTGATGGTTTCTAGTTTTAGGGCAACTGTACTGTCGTAGTTTTAACTAACGCTTTTTAAGACATAGTCCATCCCTTAGAACAGTGAATTTTCTGGAATACTAACAGTAAAGCCACCAACATATTTTATCGCGGAAATAAAAAAAATCAGCCTTAGAAAGACATTAATGGGTTCGACCAGGGGCTAATTTGGACCCGACGCTCATTCGGACTCGGCGCTTATTTCCAGAAATGTGGGTTTGACCCGGCGCTTATTTGAGTCGCGGCGCTTATACGGTACGGGTGCTTGTTAGGAAATTTACGGTAATTAGGCTTTCCCGTTTAAGCTTTTGTTTTGGGGGCCTAAATTATACAAATTCATCATGTCTTGCTGTTGCGCCGATCCATGGAATCAAAATATTAACAAAACGAGCGCTAACTTTAGCAAATAAACTGAAAGCACCTGAAATACTCTAATGCCAGGCACGATACATTTATATGTAAATGTGTGGGGCAATTTCAAACTACTTTAAGTAACCTGCAATCAGGGTTGGGCATGTTACTTGTATTTAGATTACATGTAATTCGAATTACGTAATCGGATTACATTTTTGTAACATGTAATATGTAATTGGAATTACACGGAATAAATATGTAACTTGTAATTTGTAATTTCCAAAAAAATTTGCTAAAAGTAATCCAATTACATTTGAAATTACAAATTACATTGATCCATGAGAAATCAATGCTTCTGACGGCTGGCAACATATGAATATGTGCGTACAATTTTAAACTTGGTTGAAATGTAATTTGTAATATGTAATTTGTATTACACGGGGAAAAAAAGTAATTTGTAATATGTAATTTGTATTACACGGGGAAAAAAAGTAATTTGTAATATGTAATTGCTATTACACAAGCAGCAGTTTGTAATATGTAATTTGTATTACACGGGGAAAAAAAGTAATTTGTAATATGTAATTGCTATTACACAAGCAGCAGTTTGTAATTTGTAATTTCAGCTCGACGTGTAATGTGTAATGTGCAATTGCAATTACTTTCCAATGTAATATGCCCAACCCTGCCTGCAATGTGAATGATTAATGATCAGATGTGGCAAGTTTGATGGATAGCGCGCGTGCAAAAAGCAGCCGATTGTCGAAAAATGTCTGCGAATACACGATATATTGACATTCCTAAATAATCAAACAGTTTTCTCTTTTGAAGGCGACAAATTCATGTTTTAATCACGTGATATTGTACCTACATGAGTTATGGTATTGGACAGCACAAAACTACGTAGCCTTATTATTAGTCTGGCTTGCCTGTTTACTTCAAGCTGCACGTTTCATTGGAGGGTTACGTTTGCATAGCAAATTATATTTTCTAGTGCTTATCTAGTAGCAGCCTTAGCAGGTTATGAGACAAATTTACACTGACAAAATATATTCCGAAAAAACTAGACTTCGTAAACCAGCATAGCAGTATGCTTTGTTTTGGACTGCCATCATCCGTCGTCGTTGTGCTCATTCTGAGTTCGTATAAACTTACCCGAGCTGTAATATTCAGTAGAAATACCGTTACAAATTCCGATCATTGTACGTTTATTTTGACCAGTTTTATTCCAAACAAGGATGAGCACAATGTGGCTCTAGATTTTGTTTCAGATGTACATGTTCAATATCCAGGTCAACAATGGCTGACTGGGACAGGTCACTTGAACAGTGCGACTCTTCATCAATTCAGTCACAAGTATCAAGAACAGTGGTGCTACGTTCATATAGTGCTGTGGGCGGTGTCCTCTGAAAATGATGCTTCCTTCGACCAAATGTTTATTGAAGTGTTTCCAACATATCAACATAGATTGCTTACTCTCGTGTATTTACCATTGTCCGCGGCTTGGAGCTTCACAATTGGATTTTTTAATTACAAAATATATATAGCCTTTTACTTCAGAGCCGGCGTATACAAGCAGGTATTTTGGTGTTGGACAAATTACTGCGATAAAATTTACCAGCCAGTACCTGCAGACTTGTCTGTCTTTGACATTAAAATGGATTTGTATTGGCAAAGTATTCTTTTTCCGCAAAATAAAATGCTAGGACACACCCAACAAATTTGTGATTGTAATGCTGTGGACTGCATAGCTTTTCGAAAATGGGCGACAGAGGCATCACTCTGTACGGCAAACCAAGTTAAAATGGAAATAATCGCGCTTGCGCTGAATTTGAGCATTGAATACACAACAAATTTTGACGCTTTTACAAATAATCGTGTGGCTGAAAAATATACAATTAATGTAGGAAGCGTCACCGATTGCCCAGTACTTAGCTGTAGAGATATGTATGACAGTTATGCTAGTTACACTGCTCTGGAATCATATGTGATGAAGTTTGTGTATTGCTCTCAAGGAGTAGAATCATATGGATTTCTTCTAGCTCTTTGGTTCACTCCGTTTGACTCCCCCGGGTGGACATTAATAGCAGTATTCTACTTTCTTGGCACTTTGCTAACCAAAAAAGTACTCACAGCTCCAGTACAATGTGCACTAACAGTCATTGCGATTCTATTAAGACAAGGCATCAACTCACCAACAAAATTGCAATTCTTGTTAATTCTAATGGGCATTGTGATAAACTACGGTTACGAAGGAATCATAACAAGCCAAGTGCTTGCTCCATTGCCTCCAAAAGTAGAAGAAAATCTTGGCGCACTGCTGGATAAAAATTATCAAGTGTACATGGGCTTGCTTGCACCAATTGAAGAATTTAAGGGCGACAAAGACAAACACTTGGAGGGTTTCTCTATGTATTATAGACGAAACGGGTATCCAAACTTTGGGGAGTCAAATATTTATGTAGATATGCAAGATCTATCATATTACGCGTCTTTCTCTTTGCTCCCCAAGAAGAATATTGCAATGTTGCTTAGATATCAAGAAATTCAATTATGCCTCTCCGCAATAAAAGCTGAATACGGTGAAAAAGCGCGTTGTTTCTCAACAAAACAAGGCATGAGTGAAGAAGACGTGGATTTATTGATGCTGCACAGCTATTCTGGAGAGCCGTATTATGTGGTTCAATATTTGCACCAAGCCGGATTACTAGTCGAAGTCAATAAGATTTTTATGACTTCATATTATTTGACTGCGTTCAAGCAGGAGTGGGCAATCGAAGCGCCGAATTTCGGTCCCAAACCACTCTCACTCAAGAGAAGTCCTAAGGTTCGAGCAATATTTTATATTTTCGCACTAATGCTGTCCATATGCATAGCCGCTCTCTTGTTAGAGAATTATGGTACGTTTGCTAAGATACTTCTCACCTGGTCTCAAAATTTGTTGAGACAAATCCTATATTTAGCAGTTGTGATTAATAATTATATACTTTCCTTCTAATTTTAGCTTTATCCATTATGAGGTAAAAATATTCTATGAGTCATGATAAATATAAGTTATCCATATATCCTATGATTATATGTAATCCACAATTGATTGTTAGTTCTAAAGCAAATTGGGCCAGTTTTGTTTGCATGAATCGGCGTATCCGGCCTTCAACCTAAAGCTTCTAGTTGTAACTCTTCAGCCAGATGCTTGGAAATTAAAGATATCACGGTTAAAACATAATCGTTAATGGGATTTCGTTTTCATTCATTTCAAATTTGTACCTGGTGACTCACAAGCACTTTTTTCAGTGTCGTCGTTAATTAATTCTACCCATACATCTATTTAAATTTGGCAAAGTTCAGCATTTGACAACTTAAAAAGAACCAGCGAATGGACGTACGCATTTTAAGGTTGAGTCATGTGTATGTATAGTGAATCTCTAGGTTTTGTGACTTGTGTATTTATCGTGGGAATAAAATAGCATTTTTTATTTTTTAGTCAGTGATCTGTACTCCAATGCTTCAGGAGAAATTTTTCGCAAAGTGTTGCTGTTACAAGGTGACCACTTGTACTAAATAGTATATTGCTTGAATGACAAGGATAACGAGAAGCTTAAGGGGTACGCACGTCAACTGAGTCATTTTTATTCCGCCACTGGAATAAGCCCTACGTCGTGACGGGAGTTAGTAGTTATGACAACTGCGATGTGTCCTTCAAACTATCCTATTTCGGCTGGAACGTAAGGCTGGAAATGGCTGCGCTCTCTGTTCCCTTCGTTCTGCTGGTCCTCAAATATACCCGTGCTACCGTGAGAAATACAATAAACCTACAAAATTCCAGTTTGAACTTATATATATCAGAATCACTTCAAGGTTATTTCATTAGGCGAACACGTGGATATCATTCGACCAATCATCAATGCTAACTTGAAAATATTTCCTAACCTCACAATGAAATCTATTCCCAACGTTACATTACTGGCACCATTCAGCACCGCAATTCAGATCTGTCGATTCCTGCTAACATTAATGAGTTTAAGAAATTGTGTATGTATGCATAACGTTGGACATATCCTGTTTGGACGAATCCGACGTCGGAATGTATAGTGTGATAGTGAGGCCGATCGAGGTGCTACAGTTTTACATAATTCCTCCAAATTATAACCAGCCCAAGTCTGGTCCACCAAATCCCTCTCACAGAGACATTCCGAAATTTCCCTCATACATATAGTTAAATCAGTGCCAATGAAAGAGACTCTAATTTGAATTGAATTTTTACGTCGAGGGAAGCCTAGCCGCATTTACGTGCAACCGAAGGCAGCCTCAGGAAAAACAATTTCTTAAAAACCTAAGGCACTAGACTTAATATTACTGTCGCCAGTTTGTCGGAAGCAGAGGTATGCACATTCGATCAGGTGCATCCGCATAGTCCGTTCGATACGTAGTCCGGCATCAAAGTACATGACTTTAGCACCACAGAACCACGTCGACTGGCTTAATAAAGGCTATAGGCTATATACCTTCAATTATTTATAACAATTAAAGAGTATGAAGCTCAGGAAACCACAACCTTGGAGGATTTGTCTGAGTGCTTTAGGATGAGCGGGTATTCAAATTTTGGCGAGAAGATTATCCATGTTGACAAAGTTGACGTTGACATTCAACATTTGTCGCCTGCGAAATCTTGAGTTGAATTAAATTTAAATGAAATCAACAAAATCAATTTTAATTACAAAAGTGCAATCTTGAAGAGCTGGGCTAGTTGGCAATGACAATTCCCGCAATTAAAAACACTACTTGTGACAACCTCATGTAGAATCCTGAGCTCCCTGATGTTGTAGATGGACCTGAAGTGGTGGTTGGCTGGTCATCAGTTGATCCGGTTTCAGAGGTTGCTGTTGGAAGCGTTGATGGAACCGTTGGTGAAGTTGTTGGAACCGTTTGTAAAGTTGTTGGAATCGTTGGTAAAGTTGTTGGAACCGTTTGTAAAGTTGTTGGAACCGTTGGTAAAGTTGATGAAACCGTAGGTAAGGTTGCTGGAATCGTTGTTAAAGTTGTTGTTGGATTTGTGATGGGTGGATCAAATAGTTCCAAAGAATTATTTTTCCAATCACTCCTGTAGCTCCTACCAATGGAATCTTCCGCGTTGATCATAATGTATTGAGGATTGTCATCAGAATATGCTGGCCAGACTTCTTCACTTCCAGTAGGTCCGTTTGGATTTCTAGTAAATCAGACAAGAAAGCAAACAAATTATACCCTGCGGAAACAGCAAGCATAAAAATAGTAATTTTTGATTTACCCATAGGTTGCAAAGTTGACCCAGTATTGCGTAAACCTCTTTGCCTAAAAATTAGGATACAGAACATTCAAATTAAAATCGAGATAGGAAATCAGAACAAAATCAGGTTACTCACTACAACTTTATCCTTTGGAAAGAAAAGTGGAAACCATTGAAAGAGGTAAATTTGGTCATCAGTGTGAGAAGAGCCGCTTGGAATTGGGCCGAAAAGATTTGTTACGCCGTGTAATGACCATTGTCCGACATGATCAAAACTGTAGTAGTAGGATCTGGGTTCAACTTGTGAGTGTAATTGTGTCGTCCGATAACTCAACGCTTTCATGAAGAAAACGCTCATAATCTTTAAGTAATAAAATCATGTTGCAGTTATTTTTTAGAATTAAATTTACCATTTGCATTAAATGAATATTGTTTTGTACATCGATCAGGCCAGCCATTTTCTCCATCAAATCTCCAGAGTACTTTGCATCACCCATGAATGAGTCAGAAACGGCTTCAACGAGTGCATAGCTAGAATCACCGATCCCTGTACCAGAAATATGTGCGCAATATACAACCACAGTGTGTAAAATTTCTATAGGCTCGTCGCGTCAGTATGATTACAAGGTTTTACTCACCCAACCCCTTTAAAATATCAGCCAGAAGTTGCTCCCTGATGTACGTAGAATTATCTTTTACATTATTAGGAAGTATAAAATAATCATAGCATTTTTGGAGTACAAAGCTGCCATCGTGACGTGTTACTCCCATCATGAGAGGAATTTTCTTTTGTCTTCCTTCAGAGAACACTTTGTAGGGCATTTCTGTTACAATTCTTGGGATAGTTAAGTCAGGGCTTTGAACGGATGGATTCCCAGCGTGAAAACCGATCCCAGCTTGTTTTCGATCATCTGCCACGTATTTCAGCAAAGCTTCGACGAGAGTGTTTGGCTCCGCCTCTCTCATGCACTCTAAAATGGCTAATTTATCTAGATCTCCCTCACCAGGGTTGTAGCATCCAGAATTCTCAGCAATGATCAGGGAATGTTGGAGATAATCCTCAGCAGTAGCCCAAGGTTGCAACGCACTTCCACTGGAACCTGTGTAATATAATAATATTAATATGTATTATTCATTTCCTACTTCCTTAACAATTTGTCAAAGCAAAACTAACCGATGACTCCGTGGAATAAATGATCCGGGACTACTTCGGTCGGGCTCGCCATTAAATGTGTGGCTACGGCTGCCCCAGCGCTTTGCCCAGTAAGCGTTACACGATTTTTATCACCACCAAAATGATGAATGTACTCTTGAATCCATTCCAGGGCTAATTTGGTGTCATACTACATAGACATTTGATGGATCAAGGTCAGGCATTATCAAAGACTTTAAGTTTTTACTCTATGGTTATTTGGAACATGACGCCTTACCAATCCAGCATTTCCAGGTGCTTCGTCAATTCCAAGGTTAAACCAGCCTGTCAAATTTAAAAACGGACTAAGAATTGCAACCACATTTAAGTTCTTAGCAATTTTGTAAAATTAGTTGCCACCTAATACACCGACGCGATAATTAATAGATATTAGCAAAACATCGTGATTCAGGAGTCTTCCGCCATTAAATAAAGCCGCCCAAAAACTTGTGAATGAGCCGCCGTGAACGTAAACGATGACTGGAAGCAGTTCTGTATCTTCAGTCACCTTTTATGAAATTTTCAAACAAATATTATTTTTTTAAATAATTAAAATAATGTACACAGAAATAGCTGTCAACTTACATTCACAACCGGTGTTTTAATGTACATGACTAAGCAATCCTCATTTCCCATTGTAGCTTGAGCTGAAGGATCCTCATTTTCAAGTGGTAAGCCAAGATTTGAACGATTTAAATACGAATCTGGACTATCTAGGAGTGCTTTCATTATTTTGGCCTCAGGACTGACTTGGGATCCATTCCCAATTACAAAGATGGATTCCTGTGGGCAGATTTTGTCCCATCGATTGGCAACAAATGTTCCATTTGGGTCTCCTGTCAGTGGTCCGGTCCTCATCTTTGTAGGCTAATTAATATAGACGTAAAAATAACAATAAAATAAAGCATTTTGAATGTGCAAGTTTTTGGAAGGTTTATTTTTAATTACTTGAAACCTATTTGCACCAACAGTTGATTCTCCGTAGGGTATGCCAGCAAATTCATAATAAGGCCTTGCTGGGATCGAATTTGAGAACATCTTGAACCCTTTGATTTTCCCTAAATCTCCAACTTCTATCGTTACGCTAGGAAAAAGTTCCTCTTCCTGTGACTTTACTGCAACGAAAAAAGCTAGGAATACTAATAGAATAGAATTGTTGGGAAACTTCCAAACCACCTTTGAAATTTTAGACATTTTAATTATTGCTAGTATCTGATGTTACTCCTATGTGAATTTAGAATGAAAAAGATCGGACCATCCCATGTCATTACATTTTATCATTTTGCAAGCTAATGTAATGCAATAAGTCTGACTAAAACTCCAAAAATTGTGAATCGCAATCACAACTGTCAAAAGCTATCATATATTACATCAAACAAGAATTTTATACAAAAGTGTGATTGTGTTTTATCTTAACGCAAAATTTCCATCGCACCATAATTGCCTTGTGTGTTAACTACTTTTGTATTACAA
>JAAXYW010001354.1:0-22397 GCA_036851895.1 Orthonychiurus folsomi | reverse complement strand
CTGAAGCAAAAGGGAAGATTGAAATTACTTCTCTCTCCAGTCATTCACCATTCACCAAATTGAAAGCCTTTGCCGTTTGATCACGTGTAGTGTACGCGTTAGCAGACTAGAAAATAATAATACCTCCCAGTAATACAGCGTGAGGAAGCCAACACCATGCAATCCAATGGGTGTAAATGTAATACTCGTCGTCACCGTCACAATGCAATGCAATAGGCATTATTGGAAAGGACTCCTTCTCTTCATCCTTGTTGAGGAATGGAGGTTTTCAATGCATTATTCACTTCCCCTGGTGAAAGCTCCTCTCCTCCTTTCCTTAATCTTGGATTCTGCAAGTCCTGCATTTTCTGGGACAACGACAACCCAATCCGTAAAAATACGCACGTAGAATAAAAAGGATTTCCCCCCGAAAAAAGGAGGATGAGAAGGCATAAAAATGTCACCATTGCAACACCGACACCGCCCCGCATTGACATATGCCCTGTCACTTCCCTAATCCGACACATGTAATTAACTAATTACAAATTAAACAAAGAACTCAATTAACGGTGAAAATTGAAAAAGCCACAACCCAGACTCTACGTAAAGTGGAGGAGGATCGAAAATTCAGTTAAAATCCTGAAAAGGAGAAGGAAGCTTTCTTCCCCATCCCAAAGCCGATGATGATGAGGAAAGTAAATCCCTTTTCCACTGATTTGCTGGCAAAAGCGAAGGATTACGGATCCTTCGAGTCCCACGTACTACCCTGCCCTTCACAATGGGAAACGTAAAGAGAAGTGCTGGGTGGTACTGTACTGTGTATAGTGTACATAAGTACTTTAGCATTAACATCTTGAGATGCACTCCGCCTGCAATGTCATCGTTACGCACAGCAAGAAACAGTGCGAGTACATAGTGCGTGGACAGCGTGAAGAAGACCTCATCTCATTTTCCTCCCCACCGTTTTAATTCTCATATACATTTCCCAAATGGGGTTTCCATGTCTTCAAAAATTCTCTCGGTTCCTTGATACGTCTTTTCCTTCCCTCGAAATGAATGTGATGATGAACACAAAGCTTTGTAATTAAGACCTCTTAAGAACAATTTGAGGAGGATGCGTACCGTACTCTTGTGGACTTGGGGAAGTGCATTCCTTTCTTTATTTTATTTATGCGAAAGGCAGACAGGCGACAGACAATGCAATGCAGTGCGTGGGATTTCACAGGCTTTGACTGACTTCTATTTCCTTCATTATGCTGGTAGGGCTTTAGCACGTTGTGCAATGCAATGCAATGGGAATGGAGCTTTTTCCTAATGGCAATGGAAATTTAAGATTCTCCCCCGTCGATGCGACGGACGCTCCGTGTGAAGCCCACCCACCCGTATATCAACTCAAAGAAGTCAAAGATGACTTTCTCAAATAAATCTTTCCGCTGTGTTCTAATACCTTTGAACTTGATGCTGGCAATATTAATGACTTTCTCTTAGCGATGGAGTGAACAAGGGAAAACTTTACGTGGTACGTGCGTTGAAGTGGGGTCGAGGAAGTTGCTCATATTTTGTTAAAAATTGTAATGACACGTAGTCAAGAAATAGTATTATGTAAGTTAAACCTCCATTTCCCTGCTACCTAGCCTACTTGCTAGTTATAAGTATCCTTATTCCTTGCAATTACTTCAAAGAAACCTCGGATAGCTCTTTGAGCAATTCCGGTTCCAACGTTTCTCTTTCTCATGCACCATGATTTAATTTTATATTCTCAGATTTCCAATTCGATTCGAATGATGAAAGGAAGAAATAGTGAAGAAACGGAAAGAAGAGACGTACGTACATTACAAAGTACGAAGCTGACGGGAAAAACCCCAATCTCATAATAATTAGAATATAAGCCCCTTCCTGCCCTGGGAATGGGTTGTACGTTGATTCACATTTCTATTCCCAAGACTCGAACTTTGCTTCACCTTTACCAAATAGGATTCCGGGCCCTTCACCACTCCTCCCCGTCTATTCCATTGGCCTTCACTTCAAAAAAACCCACGTGCAGCCCACAACACACTACAAACGTGTAAAACCTTTGCCTTCAAAATTCCATTCCTTCCTTTCGAGTTTCAAAAACTTCGTGCTCACTCGTACAGTAATTCTGAGGAAAGGATTTGCACAAACCATCTTCAAAAGTCAAATTTATTTCAGAGGAAGTCAAAAATACCCGCGCTTCCCATTTGTTGCATTCCACTCTCACCCGTCGCGTCATGGGCGAGCTACTGGCTGGAATACACCTGGCATTGCCTAGAAGTCTAGTAGTGCGCCGCACGTTAAATTCCACAAATACTTTACCCGGACATTCGCCATCGCCATTCCCATTCGTCCTGGGTAAACAAACTTTCACAACTTATTTTCTCGTAAACATATAACGTCCATTTTCCAGGAACCACATTTCTGGTGGTTTCCCTTCCATTCCTTTAATAAGTATTTATGATGTTTGGATTCCTGGCGGACTTACCTTGGTCATTCGTGGAGGATGTTGTACCCCCGGCGGGTTCCGATGCCATGAATTCATTTCCAAACTCTGCAAAAACAATACAAAATAACCAGGTGAGACGAGGATGGACAAACATAGACGCCGCACGCGAATACGAGTCAAAATAGAAGCTAGCTAAACTACAGTCACAGTCGTCGGCGCACATACATACAAACTGTGGCTGAAGAAACAAATGGTGCTACGTGTACTTTTGTTTTCTCTTGCAATTGGGAGAGAGTGAGGAGGAAAGTGAAGAAGACTCCAAACAAAGCTAATCTATCTTCCCCATCCATATGTACACCTACACAGACGACGTTACGTACTTCAAGGTGGTGGGTTCTATGTAGTGGATGTGAAGTATTCTTTGGATTCGCTCTCAATACTCTGGACGATCCTTCAGGCTGGAAGGAAAGTGCGAGGGATCCTCTTCCGCCTTCCCCCCATTGCAAAATCCATGGAAGGAATCAAAATAAGGAGGCAAGGGACGCGGACGGCAGAAGAGGCGGCGTTCGGCCGTCGGAGTCGTAAAATATTGACAAGGGAAAACGAATGAGTCAACTAAATAACATGGGTCTGTCTACTTTTTGCGAGGAACGCATTCCTTCGCTCGACTTTTACAAAGTACCTGCATACTTATCTGGAATGGCTGGGGAGGATCCATGGAATGGATATCCGGAGAAATCCTTCAATGGCTCAAGTACATGGCCACGCTATACGTAAGTGCGTGTGGTCAGCATTGGGTTTTATGTTAATCAAAATTTGTAATTAAGTCTACACATTATAAGCGGAAGTCAGAAATGTGTTTCATGAGCAAGTTGTGGATTCAAATTGCAAAAATTCTGCCTCAATCCGAAACAAAATACGTACAATCATACGTAAATTGCAATATGCAACACCCAACTCAGCCGATGTCCACAGAACACAACCTATCGTACCTGTATATTTGAAACCGTCGGTATACTGTTGTAAAATTAATATGCAGAACACGGCTTCCAATTGCGACTGTCGCATCCCCAAATCAAATTTCTGCTTGCAGAAATTAATTTGTTTTTGATACTACGGTATGTACCCACAGTCCCAGGCTAGAGAGTTCGCATTACATTGGCAGAACAATCCAAATCCAGAGGACGGAACGGCAGGACGGAATGTTGACTTGTATCGTATCATCCCATACATCACACATTATTTCTGCACGACTGCCTGCTCCTGGCTGTCGCACACCGCACACCGATTCAGGACAAACAGCTTCTTCTTTCCTCCAACCAAAGGTTGACAATCGAATCAAGATGTGAAGAAGATGAGGATCGGAATCTCGCTTCCTGTACAACACTCGAGGGAATTCCAAGACATCCCGCCATACCATACACTGTCTTACCTGCCGTGCCTTGCCCTCCCAGCCCTCACGGATTTGAAATGATCCGCCAAAATAAAATGAATTTATCCCCAAGTCCTCAACCCTTGACTCAATCATCGGATCCGAGTAGATCGAAATTTCACATTTTGTGTTTTCATTCCTCAAATAAATTGTTATGTCGAATTCCCTTGTATTTTCTACATGAACGCAAAACCAGCCATTACATTGTCTTCAATTAATTTGTAATTTGAAGTAATGGACTAGCAGCCTAGCATTAACATTTACATTAAATGAAATCAAGGAAAGGAAGTCATCATCTTAAATACCTTCCCCAAATCCAATGGTTTGGAAATTGAAGGGTGAGCTGAAGAAATGTAAACAGTCCTCGTCAATCCATTCCAATGGAAAGAAAGAGAAAAGGAGGGATGGATGCCTTAGCTCAATGCTTTCCTGGATGGAGTATGTATTTACTCAAGATCCACATACAGACACACAGAGAAACCGCCTGTTTGCTCAAATTACACTTTGCTTCCATCCAACCAAACCATTCTAACTGAACTGCGTTAAATTGTTTTAGTTGCCGTGCCGTGCTCGTCCAAAGCAAATTTGATAGGCCAATGCAGCTGGAGCTTGGAAGGGAGTAATTAAAGTGCTTTCCCTTCCTTAATGCATACCATTAAGAGTGACACGGCCTTAGACCAGGGATCCAACTCAAAGCACACACAAGGGACGTACGTA
The DNA here is from genome assembly GCA_036851895.1 of Orthonychiurus folsomi. Classification (NCBI taxonomy): domain Eukaryota; kingdom Metazoa; phylum Arthropoda; class Collembola; order Poduromorpha; family Onychiuridae; genus Orthonychiurus; species Orthonychiurus folsomi. The sequence goes on along the minus strand of JAAXYW010001354.1, from coordinate 17,808 downwards.
ACATACGGCTGACTGACGTCGTGACTGATGGTTTGCGGATATATTTTGCAATGCAACTTGAACGTGTGACTCCCATCATTTACGTACTTCTTATTTGGGTTAGTTGCCTTATAGTTAGATTTCCCACACAACTGTACATGCTTCAGACTGACAGAAGTGAAATTGAAGGGATCCTTATTAACAAACTTGCAGGATAGCACGGTAGCATGAGACGATGAGGCCGGGGAAAAGTTTGCATAAAAGCAGCCATCCCAATTTACGAGTGATCTTTGACTTGACGGTGGAATTGGGTTTAGAGGAAGTTAAAGGCTAAAAGTGTGTGCTCAAACTTTTAAATTATATTAGAAAAACTGCCTGTAATCCGGCCAAGCAAGCGTTGTGTTGGGTTGACTGTGATGTGTAGTCTTGAGGATGTCGCTAATCCATTAGTAAGATTTTAATTACATGCCCTCTAATCCAATTAAGTTTCTTTTCCATCATGGGAGCCAATTTGTACTCTGGCAAAGACGATATAGGGTCTAAATCCTGAGTACCATGTATAGCATGAAGTGGTGCAAGCCGGCGCGGCATGTATGCAATATACGTTTTATGGGCAAAAAGTCCCATCACTTAAAAGTGTGTGCTCAAACTTTTAAATTATATTAGAAAAACTGCCTGTAATCCGGCCAAGCAAGCGTTGTGTTGGGTTGACTGTGATATATACGGACACGCACATGCCCGTCTAAAATGCGTAGTCTAGAGGATGTCGCTAATCCATTAGTAAAATTTTAATTACATGCCCTCTAATCCAATTAAGTTTCTTTTCCATCATGGGAGCCAATTTGTACTCTGGCAAAGGCGATATAGGGTCTAAATCCTGAGTACCATGTATAGCATGAAGTGGTGCAAGCCGGCGCGGCATGTATGCAATATACGTTTTATGGGCAAAAAGTCCCATCACAGGGATTAAACGGTTATTTGCATGTACTAATAAACAATCTTAATTAATTCCGTGTCAAAATGAAAAGAATTTGTCTAATAATTTTGCACATACCCTTGCATAGTCCACCCGTGCAATTATTCGTCATCGTGTCCTTCCCTTGGCAATTCTTTCCACCGTAGGCCGGGGCGGGTGTAGAGCAAGAGCGTCGCTTGTGCTGCTTGCAGTCCGGGCCACAAATTGACCATGTCGTCCACGCTGACCAACGGCCATCCACAGCTGGAAATATAAAAAAAGGAAAGAAAAACATTAAACAGGGAAATAAATCTGATTATCAACGAGGCACATCCACTGTACTGGCGGTACACGACTAAATATGGGGAACATTCCCATTTCCATTTGCAAGTCAAGGAAGAATTCATTTCAAAACGGTTGTGATGTGAGGGCTATTTGTTGGATGTCAAATCTTCTTCATAGCGCACACAGGAAAAAAAATCTGAGTTACAAAGGCATAAAAACATTTGTAAAGGAGCGCAAGCCGCCAAATAGTAGGTATAACTTCGTAGGAATCATTAATAAAACCTCGGATTTTGGAGGAGGGAAATTGGCTGTCTTCCACAGAACATTTATTTTTCCGAATGGAGCGACAAACGCAAACACAAACATTTTTAAACTCCAAAGGAAGGAATCCCCACTTCTCAAAAGTCAACCTGCTCCATGCCTCCCTGGAATGTGGAAGAGTGAAGAGTTGGATCCAAATTCAAGCATCCTTCATTTCCCGTTACTTTTCTACAACATGGAAAGGTATCCACCCCAACACACTTCCCATGTTGTACTTTGTTAAGAAATGAAGCATTGCATTGCATTGCTATTGCCTTTTGCATTGCTATTCTTAAGAAAAGCCCTCCAAAAATCTTAGTTTCCGATCTTCCTTTTAAGACATGCGTTGCGTATCTCTTGTTAGGTCTGGCCCCTTCCTTTCAATTTTAAAGTTTTTTCCTCCAACATTTCAAAGTTGTGCTTTTCCTTTCCTCGTGTGAAACCCATGAATGTTTCTCCAACTAAGTGCTCTTTTTTTCCGCTCCCTGATTTATGCGACTTTATTTAGCCTGGGTGTAGGCGCGGAGCTTATGCTGTATTTAAGTGGAGCCCAAGCCAAGAAGAGGAGATAGAGAAAGGAATGGGAAAAATCCATTTAGGAGGAAGATTACGAAGACTACGACGCAATGCGTGTGTTGAGAACTTTGCCACTCCACCACTACCACTACTACAGTTCATAAGGCCAAATTCACTTCTCAAATCTGAATTCGATAAAGCTTCTTCTCAGGAAGGAATATCCCAAAAGTAAATATGGAGGAGCCTTGAATGTAATTATTATTGGCAGGTCATGCGAATTTTAAATGGCCCGTCTAACTTATAAAACGCGTAATGCGTGTCGTTGTGTGGGATATTGATGTAACACCCCTGAACATTGAACAGACGACTGATGCCATTTTTAATGCACAGCTACCTACATCCGAATCCACAAGCAAGCTACTAATGGAAATTGCCAAGCACATCATTGGACATGTAAAAAATGTCTGGATTCCAAAATGAATCCCTGGAGCAGGATTCCTTTTCCCAAACAAGGTTTTACTGATGGATTTACAACACGTGCCAATTCCTCGTGTGAAGAAAACAGGCTAATCTTTGTTTTGAGTACACGCACAAACAACCTCCGCTTAACTTTTATCAAACATGTTGTATATTTAACATAAAATCAAAAACGACACGACATTTAAATAAATTCCGTAAAGTAAAAAATCTACCTGAATTTCTTATTCCTTTTAATTGGTGTAATATTTCAGCCACTAGTTTTCCCACCACAAAGGACAGAGACAGTGTCAACACATAACGCAAGCAAGCAAACGGTATGCGTCAGCCCCATGCGGGCTTCTCTCCGAGAAAAAAAGCCCTCCTTTGATGTAAAAATCGTTCCCCGCATTGTATTTACTTTGAGTTTCGCATTAAATTTCCACAAAAACGTATTTTCTCCCTCTTTCTTATTCAAATCGTAAACTGATTGTGCTCCCACAGGTTCATTGCATGGCGTGAAGTATGACACCTTCCCCCTTCGCAAATCCCTCACCCCTGGTGTGGTGTAGTATACATATACATGCATGGAATCAGGGAGAAGGAAAAACGAAAGGAAATTTTATTTCCTTCAAAATGCCTTCAGAGGCGTCGTCGCCGATAACGAAGGAAAAAAATATCAAGCTGTGTCTCATTCGAACTAAAAAGAATTCGCTGCTGCTACTATTTTCTACACCCATAGATAGAATACTATACGTATCAAGGGTATGGTACAACACTTGCTTGGGGAGCCAAAAATCTCTATCATTTTCACTTGTGTGTTTGTGCTGTGCTCTACGACTTCTTTCATTCCGTATCCCTTCTCTGGAAGAAAAAGTGAAAGCAACAAGGAGGCCGGTAACAGGATAAAAGTGGGGGTCGTAATGGATTTTCCCCTCCTTTCCTTTAGTAAATGGGACGAGAATGAATGTTTTCGGGTGAGAACGACGCGAAGAAATCATTTTGCACTCCTTTGAGAAATAATCACTGCTACGCGGAAAGCGTACGGTCTCAGCCCTTCCCTTTTTTTCTCCAAAGGAACAACGACAACGCACGTTAGACTTACACATAAGGAAAACCAACTTCTTGAAAAGTAGCGTCAGCATGGGCAGGGTGGCAATGTTTCATGTTTAACTTTCTTGGCTGTTAGCTCCACTCCTCACTGCCTTGCCTAAGAACTCATATTTCACTTCCTATGTACACAGTCTTAAAGGGATTCTCTTTTTTTTATAAAACGCTTTTGACTTTGGCCTCTGTAATATGTTTCGTCAATAAGGTCATTTATATGACCGGCAAGAACTTCCCTTCAAGAATTTATAGGTCATTCCGTTCCCAATTTCAGTTGTATTTACATTTTCCCTGGCGGCAGACTGGAATAAATTCAAAGGAAATTGAGGAAATTGTTTCGTGATTCCCGCTATTTTTTTTAATAACTGCTTTATATGCAAGTTTGATGGGGTGTTTAACTGGGAAGTTGACAGCTTTTGTGCAAAACAAGCAATGTTTGCGGTTTAAGAAATTGGCAAAAAAAAAATGAGACGCTAAAGATAACAGTTGTATTCACATTTCATTCTTAATGCTAGTCGGATCGGATTTAATAAAATAAATACATAAACTAATCAGCATTACAGCACAAGCAAAACTAATTGTACGAGTGCATTATATTAACTTTATTTTAAAAAGAGATTGGCGTCTGTACGACCAACATGTACCAATCATGATTCAATTCAAACCTAGAAACACATATTCCAATTTTTACATCATATGTTTTTAAATTGGATGGCAACGAGCTACATGATATTATGTGAAAACAAGGCATTTAAAATTCTCATATTTGAACCTATTAATTTCTGAACTCGAGAAACCTTCCGCATTCCGCTTCCACACGAAGTAATTTCCACCTAATCACTGTTTCCCTCCGAAATGAGATTGTCGCCTCCCAAGAATAAAGGGGAAAGACAACTTGTAATGCAGGAGACGCGGCGGAGGGAAAGAATTTATCTTGTGACTAAATCCACCCCTTGTCCACACAACCATTCAATTCAATTTGCTTCCCTCCATTCTAATGTGGGGATATCTCAATTCGAAATCAATTGGAAGGAGCACCCAGCACATAGCAGGAATCCCCCCTTTCATCTTCAACTTTCGGCATGGCATTTGTAGCTTTGCGGAGGGAAGGAATTGAAGGACAAGAACAAAACACGACACGAGGCGACGACATCGACATGTCTGTCGTCCCCCTTCCATCCAACCCAATTGCATTCCAATTCCAAATAACTCAGATTTGCAGATTAGTTCTTGTTCAAGAGGGTCGGACCTTTTCCCTCGGATGAAACACTTCTAATCGCCATCATCTTTTCAGCCCATCTTTTATATCCCTACCCCCTTGTATTCAGTCAGGGAATTTCCGCCCTCCTTTGGTCTTTATTTAATTAGTGAGTCATTTTGACATTTAATCCATTTTGCAAACATTTGAAGAGGCTGCGTCTTGTGACAAGCGTCAAGGCTCGTATTTCTTTCTACACGGCCACAGTGCAACACTTGCATTACACTGCACACTGTTTTCACTCACTAAAAAGTATGGTATGTAGTAAACCGAATTTTCTTTCGTCTCTTTTTGAACATGGGATGAAACCCCTTCTTCAAATTTGCACATGGAATTTTTTTTACTCCAGCAAAAGCATGGCCATCCTTCCTTGTCACCCGCAGCCATCAGAGGCTCTAATGTTCCGTGTCATCGTCATCTTCCTCCCGATGGATGGATGACGGGGGATGGACAATGACAGCGGAAGCGGAACTCGAGGCCAGACTTGGAAGTGACAGTGACAAAAAGGTGAAAAAAAACAAGACAAAGTTTTTCAAATATATGGCTGTGCGTAGCATAGTAAGGAATAGGATCTAATGTAATGTAAAGCACATTATGCGTTTCTTTGAACATTATGAAGCCGTCAAGCGCGCCGCGGCTTCAGAATTGAACAAGTTAGAAACAAATGACCACTCTGGGCAAGTCACATTAAATTTAAATTAATTCAAGGAGAAATGGAGGATGTAGCAAAAGAAAAATAGCAGCTGCAAAACAACGGACTATTAAATTAGGAGATTTATACTGACGATTTGCACTCCCAAATAAAATGATTGCGTTAAGCACGTACATAACAAGTTTTGGAATGGTAAATCATTATTGTGAGAGGAAGTTTCTAAATTATTTGCATTACTATTTTAGTAAAAAGTGCCAGCGGAGCAGCTATGCTAGATATAAACCGTTGTTGAAATTTATTTAATTTATAATTTGGAACGACTAAACTATTCGTTAGGCACACTATTCTGATAACTTGAAATTATTTATCTATTTTTAAATGCTATAACAAAATAAATTTTGAATGACGCTTTACTTGGAATTATATAATTTACCACATCTCTTCAAATTTGCAAGAACTAGGATTTAATTAAAATTCCCATATTTGTAACATACCACTCCCACCTGACGCTGATTAATGAACCCCTCACCTCCCTCCTTATTCTCTCCGCTGATTAATTATTCCTTCAACGAGACCATGCCATATTGCCAGACCAAAGAGAAAGAAATGAAAAAAATCCCCCCAAACAAACACGAAGTCAAAAAGTGTTCTCTTCTCCAGGATTAAAGAAAAATGGCCCTTGCCGTGGCGTGGCATGGGTTCGTGTATTGAAGTTTTAGCGTTGAAAGGAAAGAATTTTTCTAATTACCTTGAAACAGGGGATTGCATCTCTGAAAGCGGGTCTGGCCCTGGCCTGCCAATTATCTCCTAATTATAATGACTGGCTCCAAGAGCCTTCGGAAGGAGAAAGTAATTTTGTTTGACAAGTATCAGGAATCAGTATCAGTTGCAGGAATGGGGAGGAGATTGTTTGGGTAGTCAGTTTGAAAACCGTCCGTGACTGTGGTTGTGGTGGTTGGCCTTTACCTCAAGAGAAATGAATTTTCGATTCTTTCCCGCGCCCGTCTCGCAAATGAAGTCTCTTTCTCCTGAGACGAAGGAGCAGATGAGAATGATTGATGAGATCAAGGGGTTTCCTTACTACAAAAAAGTCTTCAACTTGCCTGCAAATGCCAGTTGCTTTGGATGCAAAGTTAACTTGGCTGGGAATGAAAGTGCGTTACTGTACGCCACAGTCCTGCATTGGGTTTGAGACCGTAATTGTAATTAGGTAGAACTTTTTCGCTCAGGATTACACTCCCACGTGATTAACCAATTCCAGCTAGACGAGTGAGTTGTGGCTCAATCTCAATATTGTAATTTCCTTTAATCCCAAGTCCCAAACTGACTGAGTAATAAGGCGCGAGGAAATTCTTCGGGATTCCTCATTTGATGTTCAGGGGTGTTAAATTCTTATTGTCAATAAAAGCAAAGGAGTAAACAGAACTTACGTGGACAAGGGATGACACAATCTTGCTTTTGGGAAGAGGACCCAGCACATGGTCGCCCACCATTCAACGGAGCTGGACTGTTGCAGAGTCTCGTTCGTTTTTGAATCCCTTTCATGCATGGCCCTTGACAATCACTCCATGTTGACCATTGTGACCATCCGCCGTTCACTAATAAAATATTAAATACACATAAGCTTTGGCTTACCCAGTTTATTAATAAATTGGCCGGAGTCTTTACAGAATAAGCATGCAAATTTTGTGCTGCACCAATACGTATTACTAAAAGTCATGATAATATTAGGTTTCAAAAACTAAGGTTATATGTACACTGTACTTCCCGTTGGCTCAACCCATTTGTACAGATTCGCAATCTGGATCCGACCAATGTATCTGATATGATCTCAAAATCTGAAAAGGATTTTCATAGCAGGAGCAGAATAGAAAAATGGAAATCCATGTCCCTTGTATTATTGTTTACTTGGTTACATCACAGGGAGCATACCGAGTTCTACACTACACATTACCCTTTCCCTTCCAGCCACGTACCCTACGTACTACGCGTCGCGACCAGGAAAGAATCTTGGAGAAAAGAGGGAGGAAAAAAATTCCAATCACGTATGATTCAAACTCTATATACTTTTCATTGAAGTGCACTTGAGTGAACGTTATGCTTCCTCTGTAAAAGCCCAATCCATTCCAATGGAACGAACGGGAAGCCCTCCTTGGGAAAAGTATTGGAGAAACTCACATAATAAGAATTTGAAACAGACGAATACAAATAGAAACACAATAACTTTGCATCCATCTAAACTTCCAGTACTTGTTCAATCCATTCTTAACATATGGAGGGGCATAAGTTTAAGATTGGAAAGTTTTGTGAGTCCACTCAAGACGCAATAAAACGCTCCAACCACATTTTTGCAATTCCTTAGCCTCGACCATTTGCATGAGTGAGCAAATTCTTTTTATTTTAGACTTGAGCTGAAGACAACNTGAGCAAATTCTTTTTATTTTAGACTTGAGCTGAAGACAACCAAGGATTCTAGGAGGGGTGTAATTATTTCCGATGTACCATTCGATTTACCATTTTAATATAATCATAATGCAAACACAAGTACGACAATATGCTGCAATATTTAACGCCGAGTATAAATTGTCGATATATCCAACATAAACCATCGTCATCTTAAAGCTATTTCCTTTCTGGTACTGCAATAATAAAACATAACTAAACTATAGCAAATTGATTGCTAATACCAAACAAAACTCGGCTTCAGCTCTCATTCCTGATCTGCCTTTAAATGTGTTGATGTGTTCTACAAATAAAACCTAGTGGGTCTCAAAGCTCTTTTATTAAAAGCGTACCAAACCCTTCTCTATGCACCCACACGTTTAATTAAACTACATAATTTATGTCACCTCCATTCCAATTTCAGAGAAGCATACGCATTCCAGGGGTAAAGTACGCTATACAGAGGTACAGTACAGGGGAGTGTAGGAAACAATCAGGAGGGAAAAGGAGGACGGACTCCTTTTGTGAGGGAGTAAACTCCATGGATGGATGCAAACAGAGACGGAGGGGGGCTCGGAAGGTGCCCATTGTTCTCCAGAATGCTAATCTATAATCACCCTTCTTTTCTCTCATTCAGAGCACAATGAGCCCAACCCACTGAGGGAGTAAACTCATGGATGGATGCAAACAGAGACGGAGGGGGGCTCGGAAGGTGCCCATTGTTCTCCAGAATGCTAATCTATAATCACCCTTCTTTTCTCTCATTCAGAGCACAATGAGCCCAGCCCACATCAGGAGGAGGTAGGGAAATAGAAGAACACACCAACTTTGATTCCAGTGGAAGTGAAAGGACTTCCAATTCCAATTCCCTTGTGATAATTCCAGGCAGGCGAATGATATTAAACAGGACAGGAAAGGAGAAGGGAGGGGATGCAATACAGAACTGACTCCGTTCGCGATACAAATGGAAAATCCTTGACTTCACCCATCCAACCAGCCAGCACTTCTTTAAATTGTTAAAATACTACCAAGAAACACAAGGCATAGCATTGCCACTTGTCCTTAGTTGGAAGGAAGGACGTCACAACCCCTTCACTCCACCACCTCACATATAATATTAGGAAATGAAATTCTTGAGCTCAAGTGGATCCAAAGATGAAAAGCAGAGCGAAAAGCACTTTGGAATGTCATGCAAAAGTTGTAGGAAGAATGACGCCAAAACAATTTTAAAGTATTAATTATATTAAGAAAATAGTATATTTACTTAACAGTCTTCCAGCTGACGAACACGACTGAACCGAGCATAAATTAAATTATTAATTATCATTTTTATACTGACAAATCAGTTTGCTTCTTGCATCCATTAAACCATACATTACAATTATAATGTTTTTCATCATGGTATTTTTGCAAGGTTTCCCATTTCCTACGGAAATAATTACATTAGCAAATCCTATGCCAACTCTTTGTGCTCGAATGCGTACGGCACGTAAACCCGTAAAGCGGGAAAGGTTTTACGTCAGGAGTCTACGAGTCTGACCAAGTAATAAATTAATCACTCAGCGAACTCAGCTCGTCACAAGGAAAGTTCCACCTCCAAACCAAGGAAACAAATGAAATTAATTCAGAGCCAATCCTATCTCCTCCCATGCCCTGCCTGCCTGCCCATGCAATTTCGACTCTGAAAACATTGCATTGGATTCGAGAAAGTAAAGGAATTGCATTGCACAGCACTCCACTGCATTGTCCTCCCCACTAATAGCATTCATCCACCATGGCACGGTGTACAACTCCGACCGAATTTCCTACTCCTTGTTTAAATTCTAGGGTTTGGGTTACCAACCAGATATTTACCACATCCAGTCGTCGTCAAAACCGCTTGGAATCAATTTTACTGCTTGTGGAGGATTTCCCGCCATATAAAAATGTACGACGGCTGGCTGGGTCCTCGTGGTTTGAGTTGATTGGGACAACGGATGGGGAATTTAGGGTTGTGGATAGAAGCTAATGCTAAGCTGTAGTAGCATGTATAGCATTGGCAAATTGAGTCAGTCAAAGTGTAATGAGACGCAGCGAATGAGATCCCAATCCACCACTTCGGGTAAGGCACACTCCAAATGATTCTCTTTCATTCTGTGGGTTCACCCATGTATGAGTAAGTAAAGTGAATGCCTATGGAGACTTAGGCTTTATCTTAATTGACATTTGCCAACTCATTCGGAACAAATTAATAACCGGGAAAGGAGTCATAGCCATGGAAAAATTTAGTACCCCTAGCTTCAATGAAAAACATCCTCTCTCATAGGAAATCCCCCAAGAATTACCAGTACACACTTATGATTCGCATGGAATTTCCATGCACTTGAGAGTTCAACGCCCTTCCTCGTCTTAATGTGTTTTTTTTCTTCAAATCGATTAGAATCTTTGATACATTTCTCACATTTTAAATTAAGTTGAGCATGAGTAGTGCATTCGTCCGTGTTTTCCGCAATCCCTCATTGCAAAATCCTATCCACTTGAGGCACATGGCATATGTTAGGATCAAAATACACGTGCGAGCATGTAAGAGCAAACGTCGTTACATTCAGTATGTTTGGCATTGCTTCCCGCATAAATTTATTCCATTGCACGGCATGACACGACGGCACAAGGACAGTCGTGGATTTCACTCCCCCTTTTCCGGTCCCGGAAGAGCCGGAATTTTTGGATCCTGGTCAAGGAAGGCGTGTTTCTTTTTAAATAAAATAAAACTCCTCCACACACACATACACACACAAACAGAAGTTTGCCGGTCCACACAATCCATGCATATTTCATGAAGTTGGGAAGTCCCATTGGAACCTTTTGAGGAAGGCAGTTCAGTTGAGTCAAATGGAAAAGGGAGCAATTGCATAAAATAAAAGGGGACGCGGAAGACTCGTCCAAGTCGTCGACCGGGAATTCAAGAAAACAGCAGAGCCTCCAGCTCAAGATCCCACCCCGTAATTGTCAATCCAATAAAACGACGACTTCATACTTCCAAGTCTCAAAGGGGCAACGACAACGACACGCCATTCCAGGCCTTGCCATGCGTTCAAATCGGGTACGGGTAGCACATGATATTGGCAAATAATTATGGCACATGTTAGCATGACTTTCCCTTCCAAACTCCCACCATCGATTAAATATTAATGGATTTTGGCCTGAGTTGCCCATTTGGCACGTTCCATGCATGCAAATACATATCGACTCGACTTTTACTTTCGATTTGGGTACGTTTTTTTGTAAAAAAAATATAAAAATAGTCTGTAGTCCATACCATAAACTGTGAGTAGGCCGGGCTCACTGATACGACGCATTGCCAAATTTTCAGCGACGCAGCTATAGTTCCCCATGTCAGAGAGACGGGTTTGGGAAATGAGAAGATGACCGTCCGCTGTAATAATGTAGTTTGAATCTATCTCCGCTCCACGCTCCAAAACTCGTCCATCTCGTAACCAGGAAATGACCGGTGGGGGTGATCCGTCCGGAGGGATGCATCTGAGTTCCGTTTGAGAATGGATTTTCAACACTCTTTGAGTATGGGGACTGCTCGAAGTACTTTTTCAAATCTAAAAATAACAAATGAGAAATTAATTCAGAAATTCTGTTGTTGTACTACCTTTTACTCAATTCAGGCACACTAGTTTCTCTCTTCATCATCCTAATCGAGTGCAATATACTTGTGGCTTTATAAAGTACATCATTTCATTTTCAACCGGGTTAATGCGTACCTTCAAACGGAAAATACCCGTGGACCATTGACAGGATTAATGGAATTAGTTCTGATCCTCAGAGAGGAATTATGGCCTTAAGCCGGATTTGACAAAATATTACAAGATTAATCCCGTAAAACATTTTCCTGACAGGCATGCGGATATGCTTTGAAGAAAAATGTGTATTATACACAAATTTTTGGTATCGGTCCTTTGTATCTCACATGCGGCCATACAGGAAACAAGCGTACGTTAAGAATCACAAAATCCTGCATACTAATTTCTCAGATGTTTCCTTGGAAAACAAGAAACATGACACGAGCTACGAATCTGTTAAATTCCCTTCCTCACCCACATAAACGTAGTGATTCTCTTTAACAATGTACGAGTACAGGTGCATAATTACACGTCGCTTCACTTTCCACGACGCTCGTTCGCTTCCAAACTTGACAAGTAATTTGAGCAGGCGTTGCCCATACGATTACGATTATGATTTTAACACCAAATCCACCAACAGAAATTCCCACCTTGCATTGTGTACTAATCCCGGCTCATGTCAACTCCTAATACGGAGGGTTGGAAAACAAAAGGTTTTTTTTTGGCAGAGTCCATCAATATTCGGAGTTCGTGACCATAAACCATCAACATAACACATTATTACAAATACAAAACGACAGGGTACGGACGTTTAGTGGTGTTCATTTCAGGAAATCCTTAATCCTATCGTCCAGTCCAGCAGCAGCCGATGTTCAGGCATGCTACGCAATGCCACGCAATGGCCATGTTTGTACCATGGAGTCCGGTACGGTAATAAAGGAGTTCGGGATGGGGGTCTGGTTGTTGGGATTACAGTTTTATGCAAATCACGACGGACTAAGACTCTGAGAAAATCGGAGATTGAGCGGCACTCGGAACGGAACTTGATCCGGATTCTACCTATGTATTTATGGTACACAGACTGGTTAGATTCCCTTCCACAACTTGCCACTTGTGCGAAAGTAAATCCCGAGAGAAACACTTTCATTCACAGCTGTGCCCCTTCCCTCATTATAAATACACTCCTTGTATTTTATTAACTTGGAAAAGCGGGTGTGGGTAGGATTCCAATGTACTGGAGGGGATACAGGAACGTAAATGAGTTTCCGGACAATTTCTGGCCATCCTGTACTCCACAGTCCATAACCAACACTGGCCTACAAACTTTCTCCATTTGAAATACACATCTACCAATTCCAAAATTCCAACATATTTCATAAAACAAATTTCATTTTTTTGAAATGGAAATGGTCTTGGAAATCCCGAATCTAACAACATACACACATGGCGTCAGAAAATGAAGATATGGCATTGGGAATTCCTGGGATCCGAAAACAAAGGGGATGAAGATCAAAACTAAGCAAATACAAATATATGTGCTTGGTTGGATTGGGTTATTCCATTGCATTGCATTGCATTACAAGACCCTCGCCTTCCAAGGTCTAACTGTGTTCATAATAGGCTTGCATACATGCATGTTGTGATTCAATCACTCGACAAAGACTAGTGTAAACATTTACTTAGAGTCATCATTAAATTATTCAGCCCTATTACATTCCTTCCATGTGGAGGGAAGCATTGGAGAAGAATAGAGCCCGACTTCGACTCCTTTTCTACTCAAGACTACGGGAGTTTTCTCTGGGGTTTTCATTCCCCTTATGCAATGCAATACAATGCGATGCATCCAAAGCCGCTAATTAATTTTAAATATTATTGAAATAAGTTGACTTAAAATCAGTTGACGATGGCGCTTTGGCAGTTAAGAAGTTAACCGTGAAAATTATTCTGCCATAAAATTAAAAAACAGTAATATTTTGCATCACAATTCTATTCAAGCCTCATGAATCTATGGTAGATTTCTTAACACTGTTGCTGGATCCAATGTGTTGAAGTGCAGTAGCAGCCAGCAGTGGCAAAAGCCTTCCAGCATTTATCCATGCAAGGAAGCATGAAATGTTTATGTGTTTGCCTATTATCCCTTACTCGCTAAGTTCTCATCTTATTCCTTTGTGTCAATAGAACTGACTCCCCCTTCCTTCCCAGACCCAAACTCCAGCTCCAAGACAAACTAATGAGTTTCTAATCTTACTTTACATTTTTCGGATCACTGTGTATTAACTCTTCGCAAACACTTCATTCCTAGCCTAGCCTAGGCTTTTGGCTCTAAAGCACAAGTCCTAGTCCCATCCTCTGGATGGAAGAAGCGAATGAGACTGCATAAAATTGTATGCAATTGTCTTACCCAGCACGAACCTTGCGGCTGGAATTTTAATTAGCACATAGATTAACTTACTTGAATTTGGATATTTTGCTCCTGGAAATGTTTATTAATTAAAAATGTGAATAAAATCCAAATCCAATTGGATCCCTGCGCCAGTATTTTCTTTGTTATGGGACATGGCACACATTCAAACCAGGTTTTGGACATGAATTCCATGCCCTGCTACCCATGTACGTAAATAATTGAATATGCAAAGTGAACATGGTGTATAAGTGTATAATTTCGACAACACTACGTACGTACGTATTGGTAAAATATGCGGTTGGCTATGGCCACGTATGTTCATGGCATAAATGCTAAAGTGTCATAGAGTACTGTACGTTAAATCAATCACAATCACACGTACGTCTCCTCGTTTCTCTCAACACTTCGTCTCCGTATCCAAAAATCCTTGAATTATGGATAAGTGAAGTTGTCCTTGTCACTGGATGTCTACGTACCCTTTGGATTTGCATTGGATTGCATCCGCGGAGAGAGGGGAAGAGAAATTACCATTGTAAAATAGGGTTTTTTGCCTCGATCGGCTTTGGCTTTTCGTCCATCTCACCGGGAAATGTACGTGTGCCTTGTGAGAGAATGCCCGGCTGAGAAAATGCTTAAGTTTCCCATAGATCTGCCGAAGACAGCGCGTGTATGTATATACGTACGTACGCGTAGGGAGTGAGTCTTAAAGCCTAAAGGGCCCGTCTTCCCGTAATATTATGATTGAATTGAATTTGGTATCGGAGGAAAGGGGCATATATTATACAAACACAGGCAGGGAATGCAATGCACTGCACTGGGACGGCAAGTCAGGTGAGCATTAATGAAATTGGAATAGGAACTTTGCGTGGAGTACCCATGCCGTCGTGCGTCGTCGAGGTATTCTCTATCCAAGAAAGTTTAGAATCTTGATCGTGGCAGATGTCAAACTGGGAAGTAACTCTTCGACGAGGGCTCGTCTTTATGCCTTCCGGATTTGAAGTTTCAATAAGAAATCCCCCAACTCAGGGAGATGGGACGGGATATTTTAATATAAAATTATATCGATTAGTATTAGTCCCGGTTTTACCGCTCGGTCGCCCTTCAATCTTTACTTAAAAAAAAACGCTACTGTACTTTATTAGAAACCTTAAGAGTCCTTTTCTTCAGGAAAAACCATATGTATACCATGCGTCTGACAGGTTTAATTTCTGAAGGAAACCAGGAATGAGGGTCGACTCGACATATTCAGGAATCCACGTACACCACGCCGCAACCACAAGTGTAGGAAACAACTTTTTTTTACGAATTTCAAAATAAATCATTGCCAATCATAAAAGCTTTGCTACTTTGAATTACCCGCTCCCTATTTGAATCCCTTCAACTAAATTGCAAATATACAACCATGTAGCTATAGCTCACACCGCACGCACACTCCCTTCCTTTTTTACGATGAGAAATTCCAAGGTAGATAAGTTGTCCAATGCACAAAACCCGTTCCCATACACCAGCAAGAACGGCACAGACCATAAAATCCGTAAAGACCGAGAGACTTTGCCCAGCATATGGAATTTTTCGCGTCCGAACAAACGTACGTACGTACGTACGTAAAAGAGGCTTTAAACCCGCCTGGTGCCTTAGCTCTTCCTTTTTATGCACAGTGGTGATCTGCTTGTGCCATGCCATGCCATATAGAATGTGAATCCAAATAGCCACGCACAGCACGCACGTAGAGGTATGAAAATATAAACTGTGTCTACCAGCAAGGCACACGCACACGTATGTCGCCAAGGAAAACAATGAGCAGAGAGGATGGAATGGATTAAATTCCCAGCCAGTCAGTCCCAGGGATAAAATTCGGCGAGGATCCACAAGGCAAAATACCTTTCAAAAATTGTAAAATAATCTTGAGAAAGTTGGAAGGCGGGAAATGCAAATTCCATCTGTCGACAGGGAAGGGTAATTGGGAATGCCTCGCCAGGGCTATTCATTCCACAACTCATTTGAAATACACGAAGACCATCTGTGCCCAAGCCAGACTCATGATTCGATTCAGCTGGTCCTCCTGTGCCAGTGCCAGTACTTTTCACTCATCCAAACACTGGGTTGTTTTCCCCCGTCCTCATCCATGATTTTCTCACATAGAAGCCATGAAAACAAAGGGGGTACAAAATAACGAAGAAAAACGGGGGAGGATAAAGTAAAAGGAGGGAAATTGCGGGATCGATTTATTGTAATGTCACGGACTTTTTATTGGATGGCATGGAGCGGCAGTGGATCCAATTTTGTGGTGAAGCCCAATGGCTTGCTTGGATCGTGGATTCTAATATGGGTAATGGCGGGGAATGCAAAACAAAGGGAAATACAAAAAGAAAGCCAAGCCACCTTTCTCCATCCATTCTCTGAGCAAGGGTTGACATTTATAGGTTTGTGTGTTTACTTGGGTTCGTCGTACATGCGACACGCCATGCATAGTCAACGTGTGAGTCTCCTGTCAAGTTCAGGAAGGTGAAAATGCTTCCGGCTTTAACTGCTCTGTAATTTTTCTTTTATGTTATAATCAGGACAGAGGTGGTAGGTGGTACTGGTGCTGCAGTTGGAGATTAGATCTCAACCCTATGCGTCCATAAATTCATTCACAATGTGTCCAAAGTAGTAAAAAAAAACATTTGGAATATTTCTGTTGAGTCAATGAGACTTTTTGCCAAAGTTCAAGTGTTTAAAACAACACAAGGTATAAAACAACAGTTCAGGATGTCTGTGTGCGAAATCTTCACAACTTTAAATCCGTTCAAAACATGTTTTTAAATTAAACGAAAGTACGTTAGTCTCCAGTTCAGCTTCCAGCTCTTTAGTGTTTATAGGATCGGAAGTGATGAGGAATTGAGTGTTAGACCATTAACCATTATTTTGCCTGATAATATTTTGAATCCAATTTCCCAGCGATAACTGAGAAGCAGTAAAGAAAACCAAACTGGAAATAGCTGTGAAAAGACACGTTTGAATGAAACTTGATGCTCCCACTTCACTCTTTAGGTTTGTGGTATTCATTTTCGTCTTCATCCCACATAGGGCTCCCGTCCAAACAACCACAACCTTTGAGTTTTGTTAAAGGAATTGAATAGTAAACTTCAAACAGTTCAACTTCGAGATTGAAAGTCTGTTCCGTGCCCTTGCTAAGCCTTGACTGATTATGATCAATTTTCAACTAACTGGCTAATGCAAATACAAAATATAATGTTTCATCATGCATCCATCCCATCCTGTGTGAATTGCGTGTTATTCCTGACTGCCGGAGGACTGCTGCTAATTACAATACAATTTCATTACTTCCGTCAAGTATGAACTTCGCCATTGCGCTACACGCCGGAGTCCGATTTCGTTTCCTCATTACACAAATCACTACAACCAGCTTATGTTGATTTAACCCCCTTTTCTATTAGTGCCTAATCCTGGAGACCAATAACTAACAACAGAACTACTAACAGTTTAAAATAAACAGCATCGCTCAAACTTGAAACCACAACATCACGCAGACACAACTTGAGAATATTACACATATTAATCATTTTAAATAAAAATAATATTGCCGTTCAAATTCACAAGTCTGAATACATTTCAAATTTTATACCAACACAATTTAGAAACATGGGTCAACTGAAGTGGATTCAACAGTTCCATTCCTGTAAACTATTAATTCCAACCAGCACCCAAAAATCCTTAGCTAATCCACCTGCATTCTTCTCCTGAATCCTCCCATTTGTAATCTGAAAGTAATGTTGCAGTTTTCGCAATGAAAACTGACGCGCGTTCAACAAAAAACCGCCATAATTTCAACAATGAGGG
>JAAXYW010001353.1:7039-22400 GCA_036851895.1 Orthonychiurus folsomi | reverse complement strand
GGACGCCCCTGCCAAATCATAAAAAAATTTGCCACCCCCTTTGCCATTTGTAACATTTTCCATGCCTCTCTTATCTTGGGAGCTTTTTTTTATCCTACTGCTTGGAAGAAATGGGCAATTCAATGGTAACACCAATTCTGAAAATGGGAGGTGAGGTGAACTGTAACGTGACAACGTCGCCACCTATCGTGAAGTCACATTTTGTTCCAAGAAGGTCAAGAACTTGGTGTCTGAACAATTTAAACTTGAGCAAGAGAATTCCCATCAGAAATCATTATCGTAAGAGCTGGCTTGGCAACCATATTTGTTTACGACAGCTTAGGTGACCGACACGGCGCGGCCTGCTCAGTCTGTGTCAGCAGATAGCTAAACCGGAAAGACGCTAGTGACGAAAATTTAGTGCGCACTTCACATATCTATTTATTCTATTATTACTTTCAATGGATTCACAATACGATGTTGGGGCTTGGTGTGAGGCTGGAGAGTCGGCTATTGCGGAGTCTGAGGAGGAGATTGGAATCATTATGTCGCGAGCTGAATGTATGACTAACGAATGTCCACTGATGGGTGATGGCATGACCGAATGGCAACTGCAGCGGGACTGCAAGATTCGTAACACTTCTGTGGATAGTGATTCTAGCAGCTGTAGTGATTTCGGATGTGGAGTCTCAAATGTGGGAAGCGAACCGGAATTCTTGAAGCAAATTAAAACTCATCAACACCACAAGGTAGGTAGTCAAAATTGCGTACTTCGTTAACACTTTCTTCCAAGCGGTTTTAACATTTACTCATATCTGGTGTTGTTTCATTTTTCTAGATTCAACTAGAGTTGTTTGAAGAGAGCCCCATTGAAAGATGCAGGGGTTTGTTGGACAAGATGACTATGAAGGAGACCATTGTTAGTGGGCTGGGACCCCTTCTGGCGCAGAAACCTCTTCCAGTGGAACCGACGAGGAGCTTTCTTGAGTTGCACAATTTTAAGTTACCAACCGCAGAAGAGAATAATGAGCTTCGCAAGAAATTAACGTCACTGAAATTGGAGGTGAGTTATCTAACAACGTGTATCACAAAATGAATTAGCTCAAGTTGCACTTGATTGTTTAAATCACGCAGATTGAGGAAAAGGAGGGGTTACTGGATTTGTCACTTGATCTAAGACCTTGCCCTTCGATTTATGAAGGTGAGTTCAGTTGAGATTGAAAATGCGAAGAAATTTTAGAAATTCATTGCTAAAATTCCTTTTTGCAGAAGATACTAAACCTACGCCGATGATGCTCCCAGAGAAGAAAGATGCTACCGTCCAGACAGACATCAATGTTGCCAGGGCTCACAAAAGCAGACCTGAGGATCGTGAGGACAAGGTACTCGTGAAGTTCGCCAACCTCGACCTGGCCAAATGTTGTAAAAGTAAGGATTGGCGGAAGATACCAGAGATAAATCCACCCAAGCCAGAACTTGATTATGCTGGACATCCGCCAATAGTTGAGGCTGAATCTCAGCCATGTCAATCGCCTGGCCAGCAGCAGCAAGGCCCTAAGGTCATCAGCTATCGCGATGCATTGCTATTTAAGCACAATTGAATTTGATTCGTCTTTAACATATTATATATGCAAATTCTAAATTTAACCATTAACATTATGTGCTTCTAAAAGGTTGTGCGTGATGCCTTGTTAAAAGCATTGGAAAGATGTGATTTGCTTGATTTCCTGTTAAT
The DNA here is from genome assembly GCA_036851895.1 of Orthonychiurus folsomi. NCBI lineage: Eukaryota > Metazoa > Arthropoda > Collembola > Poduromorpha > Onychiuridae > Orthonychiurus > Orthonychiurus folsomi. The sequence goes on along the minus strand of JAAXYW010001353.1, from coordinate 20,686 downwards.
AAATCGTGTGCATTTATAAAATATACATTCTTTGGGTTACATAATTTGATACTTCTTGCGCAGTTTGGCAAGTAGGGATGTCGAGTTTCTGAAAATTGTATTGGAAAGGTTAAACATATTTTTAAATAATTTAATAATTGCAACAAAATTGAGTGGTAGTTGTTGACTTGTGTAGAGCATTTAATTTTGGGTGCGAATGACGAACGAACGCCATGACATGCATGGCCGCTAGACATTAGGACTTTCTCCTATCCCGGGTTGGAAACCGTCTCTGTCAATTCAATTTGGTTGCACTTTACTTTTGCCAATGACAATTACTACCTTTGCTTTTATAGAAGGTAAATCAATTTAAGAAGTGAGGGATGGGGTTGGGTTGACCTGGTTCAACGTTGCATTGATACGTGTATGTGCTCCTGAACTCCAACATATAATCATACGAACGGTTCTAAACTGATCTTTCATTTCTACTTTCACTGAGGAAATAATGCATTATTATACACGCGTACGCACACTTCAGAGGGCGAATTATTTTATGCATAGTTTATGAATCTCATCATACCTAGTACTTGGCTTCATTTTGGATCAAAATAAAAAGATTGCAGGTGTTAATTAAAGACTATTAAATGTTTCATAACAAGGTTGCCTGTAAAACTTCATTTGATTTGTCACAAAAATCCGAATGACGATAGGTGAAGTATCTGTGTGATTCCGAGTGAAGCTGCAGCTAGTTAAGAGAAGCTAAATCTAGTTTGAATAGAAATAACTTTCGACCACCTGATTATCGAGTCATACCGAGATCAAGTGTTTGTATTTTTCTGAATAACATCAAAATTGAAGGAATATAATAGACAAGCCAAGTGTGTCATGTGGCTCGAGATATCATCTTTACGACTTTTAAAAATAAACTTGGCAGATACATAAATTTCACCTCTGAAGGGAGACAATGCTGAGATGAAAGATTAGGACGACGGCATGCAAAAAAACCATTGTTTGCACACGAGGAAGAGAGTGTCAACTTCTTCATGCATGACAGACAGCATTCCATACTTTTTAAAAATAACTACTAGTTCAGATTTCTTTAATTTTATTAAAATAAGCAAGATAGAAAGCACGAAAATGCAATTTTTGATGTACCTGTGGTGAACAGTTGAAGAAGTGCAGGTTGACTCCAAATATTTTCCTCCAATAGTGTTTGTTTCCAGTAATTATGTTGTCTTTGTTCAGAAGAAAAGATGAGAATAGAGGTTGGTCAAGGTGATTAGGAAAATTGAGTGTAATGGATCTTTGTACAAAGAAAATAGTTGAACCCTCGGGAATAAAACAGAGGACTCACTAAATTGGTTCTTGATTATTGCAATGGGGAAAATATGTTCGCTTCGCTCTGAGGCTCTCCTTTTTCCAGGATTGATTCCACTTCACAGTGTAAGACAAGAGTAAGATTTTGCCCCACCGCCTCACATCTACCAGTACTTGGAATGTTTATGTTAAGAAAATTGCGCAGGTTGATTCTCAAAATCGTAACTCTTCCACCTTATTATTTTACTTTGCTCCTTCATTGGTGCTGCGCCTCGCGATCCACGTCTTAGGGTTTTGAAATGTAAAATTACAAATTCTGAAAAAACGACACATTTTATTGTACATCACAGCACAGAGGCTAGGCGCACTAGTTGGCTTCTAGCGAGAAAACTTCAAAATTCCATATGTGCCTATCCTGAACGGATTGAAAAGAGATTCGAAATGGTTTCAGGTGAATTGAATGAGCGTGAAAATGCACAGAAAGCGGACTGGTACAATTCACAATAGCGGGTTAGAACTAGATCCGTCATATCTTAACACGAGTGTATTGCAAAGTATTACAGAACGAAGCCGAGCCCATTTCACCCCCTCCCCAATTCCAGGTTGCAAAATTACACGGCGGATGAAAACGTAAATTGAACTGTCACTCTTCTTTTGGGTTTTATTGTTTGTGGTATTTTTTGCCTTAAGGCGTTTCCAAATCCACACGCTTAGTGTCTAGAGCATTTCTGTTCTTACGTTCTGTTTGACACACTTGCTTCCACTTCAGAAAGAGCACACACCTTCAAGGTTTCTTTTGAATTGCTTTTATGGTAATCTTACTTTTGAGCAGATACACCTGTTAACTGCAGTTAGTTACAATTGCTTAAACTAATTAGAAACAAGGTTTCACGCAATACTTACAATCATTATTGTGAACTTATTTCGAAAGAAGGAAAGAATTAATCAGACTTCAACCCTGCACATGTACCCCCACGAAATCACATTTCAATAAGGACTTAGAGATTTCATTATAGAAAATTATATATAGCTTGCCTATCCTAAACTGACCGAAATGGAATTTTTTTGTGAAAAGTAAGTTTCATTTCCAGTTCTCATCCTCATCGATTCCCACTTTTTCCCAGCAACGATTAACTTTTTGCGAGCTTCTACCATCATCGTCTCTTCCGTCGACTAGTGTGCGTAGGTTTCAAATCCTTTTCCCCTTCTCTTCCCCCTCCTCCGTCAGGCAAACTAAACCTGACAGGGGAGATTTTATTGCATTTCAGAATCCACTTTGGAAATCATCATCCAACGACGATTCCGTTCCCCGTGCTGAGCCGCAATCACTCCACTGACTACCTTCATATTATATTTCAATTCACAGAAGAATCGCACGATCAGGTATTACTCCGTTGTTACAGGCAATTGAATAGAATTTGACGGAATTCAGCATTTAGAAAAGTGAAATGTTGTTGGATGAAAGTGCGGGTGCAATTGGAAGGCCATGTACAAAATAAACAACAGGCAAATTCTAAAACCAGAAATGATAGTAAATTGGAGTATGCTCTCAGAAATCTGTAATGGTTTAATAAATAAACACTTGTTCAATTTTTAAATGTTTGAGATTTTAAATTAATAAACAAGTCTTGATTACTAACAATAAATTGAGGATTGGCTGGTATTATTACATTACTAGTACTTACTGTAGTGTGAATATTGAATGCCAAGAACAAGCGCGCATTGACTTCTTTTTCGAAGACAGGCAACGAACTACTACTTAACACCTAAAGGTATATAATACAGTCTAGAGGACTTACCTTAATTATTTAGTACATTGTAAAACTGGAGAAATTACTTTCTAAATAAAATTCTTTAGTTTTCAAGCTGAAAACGTTTTCATTAAATTAGTTAATAAAACCAACAAGTTGCCCGCTATATCACCCCCCAGCACACCTCAGCAGTGTCATTGCAGAAACCCAATGTGAAACATTTCACTCTGACCGAAACAACCGAAATAAATAAATTAGTGAGTCAAAGAGTTTGCAACGTTAAGAATTCTATTTAACATGAGAGTAAAATCTTCTAGCAAGGATAATAAATATTACGGCGGCTAGCAGGGTAATTCCGTGCATTGAACACCAACCTCTGTACATTCACATTGCAGACAAGGGCTGGATAACTCCAAGATGACCTTGCCCACCATATACATCTTCCCATAAATATTACAGCCACTCAATTTCAGCCCAATATTAAACAGAGAATCAAGTGGCTTATTTTTTGGAATCATGAAGGGAAAGGCGACAACAGGTTTGAATCCTCCGTGATAATTGGCGGGGGCCTTTGTTTTCGTAACTAGTCTTGTAGGTGTTGTGGAAGTTGTCGTGGGCCTTGTTGACGTCGTCATCAAATGCTGAGGTTTTGCAGTCGTTGTAGTTGTGGAATCACGAAACCCCTCATGAGTTTCAAACCTGTAACTGTTCAGCAATTTCTGCTCCTGTTGAATCCCTTTCTCAAAACTGTCATCGTACATTTCTTCCTGCTCATAGTCTCCGTAGGGATTATATCCTGAACTGGTCTGTCCTTGCTGGGGCAGTGGCGCGTAGAATCGGTCGTCTTCATCCCTTGCTTGTGGAAAAGACTCCGCTCCAACGCTTTTCAGGGGATTTTCATTTCTGCTAAAACTCCCCGTTTCAAATCCATATCTGTGGAAAGGTGCGTCCTGAATTCCAAATTTTGAGTACGTTCTAGATGGATTATTCAAATTAGGAGGAGAATCTAGTTCCAAGTTTCCATTCTTAATTTCCAGTGGTGGAGATGTCATCGTTGCATTAACTTTCAAGCTTCCGGCTTCATCTTGACTCCGATTTCCAACAATTGCGTCTTCTGCTCCAATGCTATCTCCCGGTTCCTCGAACACTTGGCCTGGAAACCCGGTCAAGTTAGCCGGGGGAGGAATCCCATTACTAAAGTATCCATTGTTATACAAACTTGCGGAAATTGGTATGTCAATGATAGGATTTTTGGAAAGAAGGTCGTCCTTAAAATTGTCTGTTGAAGGGATAGTTATAATTGGACTTGTAATTTCATCGTGCGAGGGCTCAAGTTTTAATGGGACGTGTACATAACCTTTTGGTGGTGTCGGTTGAATCAAACTAGTTTTCAAAGCATTTTGATCGTATTGAATTTGTGGGGGTGATGGTGGAGATGGAAGGGCCGACTCAAATTCGACGGGTGCATTTAGGTCACCTACGACAGCGTCTTCTACTCCAAATGGAATAAAATGAAGGTTTCCAAGCGTCGTTGAAAGGGTTGTTGGATGTGTAGGAGAATCTGTTGCATTTGTACTCACAGCCGTCATCTCTGAAATTGAGATTGAGGCTGGAGTTGACAAAGTTCCCAAATTCGGTGCGGTGTCTTCCTCTGGAGATGTCGTTGTAGATTCAGCGTTGGAGTCAAAGGTAGTTTCAGATGCGGGTTTTGTGCTTGTACTTGTTGTATGAGAGGTAGCTGTTGTGGTACTTACGTTGTGTTCCGCAGCTATGGTGGTATCCAGTGGAGAAGGTGAAATTGTTGTAACATCTTCTATTTCATTCTCACTTTCAGTGACAAAAGCCAAAACATCACTCTCTTCGTTAGAAGATGAGTCTCTAGGCTCGATTTCGGATGCAGGTTCAAGGTTAGAATCAAATTCTACCCGGGAGTTGGATTGGTCTGAACTTCCTGTATAATCAAAATTGCTATTGGTTAAACTAAGTTGCATTGAGAAAAATTAAACATTTGAATTCTCACGCAAATAAACTTAAGTTTCAGTCGCTAATCGCTGTTCAATTTTAAACGTACCTTCGAATGACAAGCTGGACGCTTGGTTATGTCCCCCATGTTCAAAGCTCAGTGACTCCTCTCTTCCAGTGTCATCTTCATGTTCATAAGATGTTTTAAGTGCTACTGCAAAGTCGTCCTTGTCGCGATTCCTTCGTTGTTCCCTACTCCCGATTTCTGATTTATTTTTTAAATTCTTCTCATCTAAAAGTTTTGTTGGGGCTGCAAGTGGCAAAGCTTCAACTCCTTGGGATGGATCAGAATTTTCCTGTATGGTTTTTGCTTGCGACAAACCATTCGTCGTATTGTTGTCACATTGATAGCGGTCAGGACAACAGTGGCCATCGGATATAATCGGACGACAACCTTCTATGGGTCGGTCACACTCGAGGGGTCGGCAACGAACAACGCCACCCATGCAGAAACATGTTTGACACAGATTTGTACGATTAATCTCCTGACCAAGCTGGATAGGCAACACGGGTTCTCCGTCCTGAATGAAGCGACCTTGGACTTGACACCCTTTCAAAAATGATGGGATTGGAGTTGATGTCGGAATTGTTTTCAAAATTGCAGTTGCGTTGGATTCATCTATAAACGTAATTTTGAAAATGAACATTTAATTTAAAATTAGTATGAAGCACCAATACTTATACTTAAACATCATTATGGTGTTTTAGTTAATTATACACTTTGTATTAAAAGATACATATTATGTGGAATTTAGAATCTTACTGCAATCATAGTTAGTCGGGCAGCAAGCGTAGGAGCGGAATTTTGGTTTGCATCCGTTCAATGGAATTACACATTGTGGGCTCGAGCACTTCATTTCACCACGAATGCAAAAACAATATTCACAAAGTGAAGAAGATTGCATGGCGGAACCTTCTGCATAAACCGTACCTTCGTGGATGCAAAAACCTAGAAGCAAGTACAAATGTCTGAATTAGCAACAACAAACTCACAAAGCGGTATACTGACGAGGGATGTACCCAGCTTGTAACCTCCCGATTTGGCTGAAATTTTGTCCACTTTTTACCCACATGTAGAAACTATGTTTCACAAAGTGTCCGATCTCACTAGTCAAATTTCGAATTTAGCCGAATTTTTTAAGTTCGGCTTGAAATATTTTGCATGGGGTGACCTGTAAAATCGAGATTTTTGTTGGTTAAACGCCGTCCTGTCTTTTCAGCTTTGCAGTTTGGACACAATGGCTAAATTCGAAATTTGACTAGTGAGATCGGACACTTTGTGAAACATAGTTTCTACATAAGGGTAAGAACTGGACAAAATTTCAGCCAAATCGGGAGGTTACAACCTGGGTACATCCCTCGTGAGTTAGATACTCTATCATCTGTCAATGCAGAAGCTGTAATTATCCAGTCAACTTCTCTCTATATATCTCTGGCTGTAAATATTTAATTGCTTCTGTAGTACCAAGTGAAATTGAAGAATTAACTTACCTTTTTCACCTGTCGCTTGAGGCAGAACGAGGGATGTGTTTCCTGCAGCCGAAAGTCTTTGCTCTCTTGAGTTTTTTCGGTTCGTATCTATAAATAATGAATGGAAACAGCACAATTAGTGAAGAACCTTGTACGATATAATTTTCTCAAACATTATTTTAAATATTAGTTTATTTTTCTGAAATTCTAAATGCGCTTGTATAAGTGCGTATTGCATACATGGTATTTAAATATTAATAATTATTGGTTCCCCTAGAATAACTTTCAAAAGCTCTCAATAAAAATTGTCGAGACTTTGAACACGCAAGGAAATTAGCGCTAGGTTAGAGTCGTAAAGAAAACCGTTGATCACGAATTTATCAAGAAATTTCGGGAACACTAAAACTTCACAATCAAACGGTTTCATTCAGGAGGTACTTTTCATTGTTTGGATTGACCGGATTCACAAGTTCCCACGAAAAATTACTCCGGAGTGCGTATTACTCCAAAGCGTAAGGAGCGGAAAATGTACAACTGTATTTAAAGCTCACCAGGATCGTAAAAGGGGTTCAGTAAAAGCAGTGCTTCACTAGTACCAGAATGCGCGAGGAAGGTAACTGCATTTAAATTGCTTGTTCCTCATTGTTTTCAACTGGTCATATAATTTGGACTGAAATAAAACATGGACATTAAAGTCCTGAAAACAGTTTACCTCTAACAGTTTTTGCATGTATGTTGTTTGTAATTTTATGGGATGGGTTAAGGCTATTGAAAGCACCGGTTCCAAATAATTTGTACATTAAGCACGCACGGAATTAACTTTGGAATAAAAAAATTTTTTAAATTTGCCATCGGATGAAGTCAAGGGACTGACCTGGGCACACAAGCTCAGCACAACACTTCTTTGCCCTGTGAACAACAATACAACCCGGCGGTGGAGGGTTCGGCATGTCTCGACACATCCTCAGTTTGCAAACGACAGCAGTCCGTTGACAATGACACTTTAAACATGCTTCTTCTGTATGAACTTCTTCTCCCAGTGCAAAAGTCCCCGATTTGTATCTACAATACGCTGAAATATATAACAAAGTTAGGTTTGCCAATTTGACTAGCATGAATAAGACGGCTGAGAGTAAGCTATCGAGTTTAATAAGAGCAAAATTAGCTCACAACAATAACAAGATGCCTAGATAAGGCTTAATTTGCATAAGTAAATTCACACCAATTTGCAAGCAGTAGTTTGCAATCTCACCAAGTAATAAGTAAAGTAGTGCGCATTAATGCATTAAAATCAACAATGACTTATTTCTCATGCATGAAGTTCAAATCTGCACACCAGCATGTATTCACCAGATTATCATTATTTGCTCAATTAATTATTTGATAACGAGCATTGAGCAGTGGGAATCCAACTCAAAAACGGTTTGTCACAAGGTTAGAATGCCAAAGCCAGTAGAAGGTTATACATAATATTTAAACTTGGCAGTAATGAGCCTTGAAATTAACTGTAAATCCACAAAAAGAGCAACTTCTGAAACTTCCCCCGAAATCCCTCCGGAAAACAAATTTTTAGATGTGATAAAGAAGATATCCAAAGGGCTATATTACAGGATATTAATTTCATTCTCTTTTTGTAATACGTGGTTGCGATTTCAGTTGCCCCGTTTTTTACTTCCTTTGCGCGCACGCAAAGGATGAGGGAAAACATAACTTTTTATGAGAAAAATAATTACCTACTTCAAGATCGGGACAAGGCCAGTCAACCGCCCTGAGTTCAACCATTCAAATATTTCTCTACCAGAAAAGAGTTCTTCTGCAATTATTAAAGCGTCAACCTGATGCGATGCTAAAGCCTTTGGGATTCGTGTTAAACTAGGAATTCGGGCCCAGTTTGCAGTTTGCATATGAATCTTTTCCTTCCGGCCAACGTTATGATCACAAATTCAAAGGCCCCATTGTCACCTGAACAACTTCACCTCCTAGAAGAATTGTGTTATTATTTATTCAAGAAGTGTGTATTCTTGTATTCTTGAGGGTTTTAGAATTCCTCTTGAAAAGAAAAGTCAAGATGTTAAAAAGGATAAGAAAGAAGCCTTTGACGACGGCATGTGAATGCAATTTCCACTATGGTCTCCTTTTTCACACGCCCTTCGCCTTCATGGTCCATGTATTCCACATGCATTACATTGTATGCAGCTTATTTCATGTCGCATTGTGGTTTTTCAAGAGTTTATCGTTCTCCAAGTCGGTCCCACAATAAAAAATAATACACAAACTGCAGTCGGTGAATGGTGAGGTGAAAAAAAAAATCAAGTCAACTTCCTCTGTCATAAAAATTATTTCATTCCACTACACAACAATTCCTCCTTAGAAAGACAAGTTTAGTTTTCTCATCAACTCATCCGTTTCGGTTTAGAATCAGTCAGGTGTGGGGTTGCCGGCAGTATTGCAATGTACTTCAATTTAAAAACGGTGCAATATTGATTTCAAATCAAAGTCACAGGTTAACACTGGACGAGCTACACGTTCAAGTTAAACTCATTGAGGGAATATTCTATTTTGTCTTTTGTTGAATACATGCTGCGAGATAATTCTTAACAAAACTTGACGAAGTTCGCTCCGATAACTAGCACGATATTATTTGGCTAACAAAATACTTCGCGAGCCGACTTTTCAAAGCATTCTAAGGTAAATGCATCAAGATATGGAGCTACACCTTTAAATACAACATAAAATGGCAAAATGGGACACACAACCTTCGTAATCCATGCTGAGAAGTTATTTACTGTTAACCTACATTGTAATATGATAAAACCGACACATTTACCAAAAATCATAAAAAATTGCGTGTTGTATTATTCACCTGTCCGAAGAAATGTCAGAACGGAACCGCGACACTTATGGTAGTTGTCCCATTCAAATCTCCTTTGTTGTAAAGCTGAGAACTTTATAAATACGTACTGGGGGACACAATTGTAAAGGGACTATTTGAATGATTCAAGCCTTGCCTATGGTTGTCAATCAAACTTTTGTTTTTTATGTTGGTATATTGCTTCATGAAGCCGCATGCGGTCTACAGCAATACAAATACTTGGGAGTCAGGTTCATCCCAGGTATTTTGTATAACAATTTACTACTCTACTACCGTTATGCCTTCTACAAAGAGCCTTACATGCATGCATGTGCTCAGCCAAATTAAGGAGTCACGTCGGATCTTCCACAATTTGGTTCCGGTTTAATGACACCTTGCTAAATGTTAGCACCACGGGTCTGATTTCCCTAATGTGTTCATTCCTAGCCAGGTTAAATGTCACCCAAATAAATCTAACCAACCTCTTCATTAAGTAAATATAGCAAAACGACAATGTCGAAGTGTCTGACACTGACAGTCATACTTAAAATGTAATAAAGAGTTAGTTTAATGAACTTGAGGCCTGGCCAATACTTAAATTTCAATTTCCGGATTGCCTACCGAAATCTTCAATCACACGATGAGGACCCCATGATGAGACGCTTGCCAAAAATTACATTGCCGCCGCGATGCGAGTGAAGAGCGGACGGCATATTACGTGTTTACAACATTACAACACAGACACAAGCTGTCATAGTTTTGCATGCGTAGCCCGTGTGAAAGCAAAATTCATCCAATACGTTGAATGTTTTGTCGCCTTGATTTTTTCATTCGCCGCAATTACTACTCTAAAGTGTCAATACCCCGTATGTCAAGATTGCATATCCGCCCTGCCCATATGTCCGTATGAATGAGCCAGTGCCTTTGTGCAACATCTCATAACTCATCATCGTCATTACTCTAGGACCTTGCAAAAAAAGAACCCTAACATCCATGAAGAGGAAACTTTTTCAAGTCGGAGTTTAATTATTTTTCTGGTGCACAAAAAAATCTCACCGTTCAATCGACGCGCATGCATTCAAATTTAACCCCATGCAGTTTCCAACTCAACTAGTGTTTCTTCCAGTTTCTTGGAAGGAATAAGTTTCCCTCACGTCTTCCACGGACGCGGACGTGCTGCCCAAATAGTCTCGCCTCGGGTGAAAAAATGGCTTGTCCACTGTTCTTACACAACAAAGTCAAAGTTCACCTTTGAAGTTCAAAAATCGTGAGAGGATGTTGACACTTGCAACTTGTAATGCGAACATTACATACGTGATTAAAACTACTACTGCACTGGCGCTTGACTTTAGGAATTGTCATTTGTGAAGTGTAAATATGTAAAGTTCTTCTAAGAATTTACTTGTTCAGTAAGATTTGTAGAAGAAATGATAAAATATAACCATAGCAATTTGTTAATAACCTATTATTAATAGCCTGTACAAAAATAACAAAATAACTTTAACTTACGTGCTCTTGATTGTTGAGTCCGCTGAAATTGAGTCGTCAGTGTATTTTCACCGGCATCTACCTTCGTGTCCGGAACTTGGACTGACAGTGGAACTGAAATGCAAAGCAAAAAAATGTCAAATGTAAAAATCGCACAAAACAGGTCTCCTGGAGTTTACTTAGTCCTAAGAAAATTTCCGGTTTCTCCAACTGCTAATTTTTAAAACAACATGTGCATAGCCCAATATCTCAAGGTCCTTCGCAACAATTAACTATGTTAATCGTAAATCGTGTAATGATCGGCAGGCTACGGTCCTAACAAATATGTACTTAAAACCACAATTAAGTGACAAAAAAGTGTTTAACTTACCAGCAGAAATAAATGATGGAGAATTGAAGAAAAGTTGAAACGCCAGTAAAACTGTCAGGACGTAATTGGTCGGCGTAGTTTGGTTTTGCCGCTTGCGAATCCACTGTCCCATAAGATCACTTTTCCCCGCTTCCATTATAACACAAATCCAATTCCAAAATCACATCAAGCGAGCTATACTTTCGCGAATGCAAATGTGACCAATCACTTAATTCATTGAAATGTTCCCAATACGCTTACAAGGTATAGAATCTTTGGATTAAAATGTCAACATAAATTCCTCCAGGGGTTTTAGAACATTGTTCTTTGATCAGATTTTCGTTTAGTTTTACAACAGGAGCGGAAACGAACTGTAAGGTGGAACGGTGGTGTGAATTGAAGGAAGAATGAGACGAAGAGGATGATGTTTGGGAGCCAACTGAGTCTTGAAAAAAGTCCTTCCTCGTTCTGAGGGTTTGTTGTGTTGGAAATGCAATAGACTCTCACGGTAAAGAAGACAAGAAGAATCAGGTATTACGGAGTCCTTCCGTTGCTCACAGAGGAAATGGGGGGATCCGAGGGATCCTCTGTGCCCCTCCTTGCAAATTTTGTACCAAATCTAACTTACTCTCTTTAGCATCATCCCGACAAAACAATACGTGGGATTCCTCTTTGGGCAAATCCGAGACGGAAAGTGGTTAAGTCATACAATATAATTTGTTCCTGACACTGAAATATTCGACAGAGAGTGAAACCTCATAACTATTTAGCATTTGACCACAAGGGATAATGTCATGCTGGCTAAGTCATATAATACCAGGTAATACAAATCCAAACCACACGGCCACGACCACTCCTATTATTGCAGTTGTGTTGAATGGTTTGAATTGAGGAGGCGCAGCTATGAATGCGAGAAGAATAAAAGGGGTGCGGGTGATATGCAATTTTACTTTCAGGTTGATTGCAACTATTTTGGCTGGGTTGAAAGGGCACAAGAGGAAGGATTTAACGGCGGAACTCAAATTAAAACCTATCTTAATGCATCTTCCTTGTGGTTAGACTCATTCTTGGTCATCTTCAAGGGAGTTCATTGTATGCAGTGGCAGACATGCGTACATACTAGTAAATTGTAAATCAACCTCCTTTTCGTTACGGTTCTTGAGTCAGGATGTGGATATCGCATACGTGCTGCACATTGGATTGCACTTGAATGTGGTGAAGTACTACTACTACTACTGGTGGCAAACCATTCTCGAAACGGAGAAATATAATTACAATGGATCAATTGATTGGGATGGGATGGGGATGGGATCCCAAAGATTTACTACGATTCAATTGAGTTCTGCTTAACAAGTAGGCAGGCTAGACAGACTTAGTGCTCCTGTTTACCATCTGCTTTACCCCGATTTAGGAGGCAATGAAAGAGCAACTGGTTTGAGAATGTGAGATGGATGGATTAAAAAGGTGCTCTGTTCGGTTCTGTAAGTGACAAGTTGCAGGGAATGACGATTCGTCATTGATGAATGAGGAATAAAGGTTTTCAGCATGCCCCGATGCCCCAAATTTGCGCTGGGTTTTTGTTACTAATGAGTTTATTGAGGAGGGATGCTGAAGCTTTATTACTGAAGCTGGTATTGAATGTTTTGATAAATATCTCACAGTTGTAGCTACTGAAATCAAGATTATTTTTGTATGACTTTAAGGCGATACATTTCCGATATGAAAGGAAGAATTTTACTTTTACTTGCTCTGTTCATACATGACTTTCTCTGCTCGGTCCGTTCGGGTCGAAACAAAATATAAGCAAAATGACGTAAAATCTGTCCTAGCGTTGCACTTGTTCTTGTTATTACAAGAAAAATAGGGCTGCTGAATATTCTATTCTTCACTTTCGTCAACAGGAAGTTTTGCAATTTTCAAGGTTCTTAAATAATTCAGTAACAAAATATTCATAGGAAAACTTCGACTTGTCCGTCGTCCCTCACTCAAGCATGCAATAATATCTCTCAGAGCACACATCACAGAATGTGTTTGTTGCACTGTATTGTCCATATTGCGCCACGACGGGAAACCAGAAAGCAAACTGTTATATCTGTTTGAAGTTTGTGTTTAGGTGGTATGTTAGAAGCAATAAACTCAACAGAACATACCTTACAAAATATTTAAACACGCATGCTTTCTGAAGTATTATCAATAATTACATACTTACTTTCTAAGTGCAAGCTTTTGCCGAAAGTGAGAGAGCTGCTATGCTGCCCGCCCGCCGCGGTTCCAGTATCGACTACATAATTGAAAATGCCTTATAGCATGGTTTTTATTAAAACAGAAAAGTATACCACCAGCGTTTAGTCCAATCTTTTCTATCAGCCTAATAAGTTAAGGGAATTCTTTTCATTAACAGACTTCTTACATATAAATTT
>JAAXYW010001352.1:0-22401 GCA_036851895.1 Orthonychiurus folsomi | reverse complement strand
GCATTTTTCGCACTTATGCCATTTTTCGCGCGTAAATTGCGTAAATTGCGAAAAATGCGTAAAATAGATGAATTACGCGCGTAATAGCGAATCCTGATTATATGCCACACGGCGTCGTGGTTGTGACCGCTGAACTAACCGAGCTCTGGCAAGTTGACTATGTTTAGACAATTCAACCGGATTTCCATTTCCTAATGTGGAATTGATATATTGTGCAATGAAAAGTCTTGGCATAATACATACTTCTTCTTGCACCATGAAAATTACAGAGTACAAGAGTACTTGAAGCCGGAAATATCATCATAAAACAAGCACCGTAGAGCCTTACTCACGTATGCACTTCGTCTTTTGAGCTTTGGGCTAGTGTACAGATGCAGAGCTACTCAAATGAAATGAAATCGATAAAAAATTTAATATCCCATGAACACTTCAAATGGACTCAGTAATTATATTTGCATGCCTTTGTAACGTGTAGCAAGCAGGTGGGTGCAGGTTGGATGGACCTTGAGCTTGACCGCTACGTTGCATTACATTAAACATTCAGGATTCAGCATTAAAAATCCAAGTTTGCATTCCATATACATCCACCTCATATTCGTAAGCAAGCACATTTTCCGGAATTAATTATTAGTCGTTGACCTAATGTCTAATGCAGCAAATCAAATTACATTTCTAGTCCCTAGTTTGTTTAGCAAACATTTCTCAGTATTCTACATTTCTAATGTACATTACCTTCCTTTACCCTTGACACTGGAGGCTAGCATTTAATGCTATTGTTTGATGGACGGGAAATCCTTATGCAAATAAAAACGGTTCCGGGTCTGGGCCTCAGTTTGGGTGGACAAAAAATGGTCATACAGGAGGAGGACACATGCCCTACTAAATTTAAATGGTTTTCTACACGGCGATCAATGTCAGGAAATGTCATGGGCTAACAACAGGTACTGTGTCTGGAACATATGAGATGGAATGGATGGATTCCATTAACTTCTTTAGCTGTTTTCTTCTCGGGTTCACTTTGATAATGTCAAACACTGAGGAAACCTTATCCACGTGCATACAAAGTATTTAAATCCTTACCTGACTAATGACTGACTGACACTGACATTTCGTCTGCACTCTACACCTTTTAAAATAGTTGGATAATGACTTGCAAGAATAAATATATGGGGTTCGTTCATGGAAATGTCTTGCTGCTAACTAAATGCCCATGTTTAGCTGTCGTGTCAAGCTCCGGGGAATCTGGAATATGTTAACTTTCATAGAACGTGAGAAGTTACAGCCATTTAAAATTAGATGACTCCCACGCAACCCGCCTTTCCTGAAATCTATTTCTGATTTGGTTTCGAGTTGCTTTGCCGTTGTAAACTGTGTGTCAAAGTCAAATGTAGCTGGAGGGTTGATCGGTTGATGGTGGATTTGGGTTCTGTACTTTTAAACGCATGGAGCGGTGAGTGAATGTTGTTTACTATCGTTCACACGTAGGTGAAAGCTGATAATTGTAGCAGTTTAAAATAGCAATAACATTGACCGGTGAATGGGTTTGCCGGTTTTGAGTTGTGTTCCTTCCTTCCTGGACTTGGACTGTACACTCCAACAAATGGAAGTGAGATTATGATTTTGTAAATATTTGTGTTCTACTTTTGGCAATGCTGATGGAAACTTGAGTGACATTTTTGTAGTACACAAAAAGATGATCAATTCGAAATTCGTATGAGCCGTCCTAAACAAATGGGTGGGTTTGGGTTTGGCATTCCAGCTGCTAGCAGCTGGAATGACGGTAACAAAATGAACATGATGCAACATTTGACAGTTTTACAACCTTATCATTCAATTATCAGTCGCACTTTCCTCCATGTCAACAAATTGAAAATCTTAAGCAACGGACGAAACTAGCAATTAGCAACTTTGTTTGAAATCCTTTGTCATCATATTCCAAATTTAAAAAATTGCGATTTTCACTTTTCTTCTCTACCTAAAGCTGAGCTTGGCTTTATGTAATGTACTCTTTTAATTAGTGTTACTTAATATACATTAATAGAATAACCCTAATTAGCCAATTTCCTAAAACGGGTTTATTAGCAGCCGATTAAGACTTAAATACACTGGACTGACTGATTGCAAAAAGCTGTGAAACCCCGAACAGTTAATTAATTCCCTTTCCGAAACCCAAAGGCGTAAAATTTTGGATTTGGGTCAGGTTAATGTCTAAATTATTAACACGTGCCGGCCTGTGGCTGTCGCCTTTTGCTGTCGTCGTATGATCACTACTGGCAATTGGCAAATGGCTGAGTACGACTACTTTTCATCGGTCATCTCCAACAGCGAATACATTCAGTATTCAGTATATCAACATTATATACGACAGCGACATAGCTGCGTGGAATGAACTCAAGAGAAATACTAAGCCTCCCAATTTCCAATAATTCTTCAATAATTATTTAATTACGACCACCACGAATTCAATTTACCTTACCTTGAATGCACTTGAAATTATTGTCGAGGATTTGTTCGCCGTGTTGACTGACCGCGACCGCCCTCGACGGAGATTTTCCCTCTTGACCTTATTCTGTTCAACTCCAACTCCTCTTGGACACTGGTCACCGTCTTCTTCCAAATGACAACGGAGGATAAAAACAGGAGTGGTTGTTGTAATTGTGTTATTGATTTATTGTATTTGTGTTGCTGATAAAAAGTGAGTGAACTGGATTTGGGATCTGTCTGCATGCACTTTTACACCTCCGCTCACTCCACACTGCCACTCAACACTGCACTGGCCGACGGCGGATGCTCCGCACGCACAGCACAGGGCGGACGGGAACGAATGGCTCGATAACATTGGGAGTGGCCAAGGAACCCCCTCCTCTTGGCGCGCCGTTCAATCCAATCCTCAACAAATCCAACCATGCGAATCTTAACCCATGAAACATGTTGGAACAAACGCCTTGCTGACGATTCGCAAATATTTGCAAGAGGGATCCGAGAACGCGAAAGCGTCCTCACCCCCAAAAGTTGAGAGAGGGAAGCGTTCCGACGCGACGCGCAAAAATAACTTTCTTTCGGCACCTGGTTTCCCGTCACGCGGTCGGTCCCGGGGACAACGCCGGGTAAGGCACGGCACGGCTGGAATTACGACGACGTGGGATTTTGGGGGAACGAGTCCTATGATCTGTAATTTGCCAAAAGTCAATAAAAGCATATGGAGGGGACGCTGACATAAATATATGCCCGGGTATTAGCCTTTGTACGCTTTACAAAAGATGAAGGGTTCAGAGACTCTGGTCGTGGGTCGTAGCTCGTACTCGTTAGTCATCCAGGATTAATTAAAATAGGGATAGCGTCCATTTCATAATATGTGGCATGGAGGTTTGCAAAATTTGCAATGGATAAAAAAAATGGAATGGGCGAATTTGTCTAGTTTAAGCCAAATATTTTCATTCGGGTAAATTACAGAGGGGGACCGATTTTATTATTCATAGCCTGGGTAAGGTTTTGTACATCATATTGTCTGGCTCGCTCGGGCTTGCTGAGTGAGTGCTACTAACATAAGCTAGCGTGGTGGAATGCTATCATGTAATTAGTAATTATGGACAATACAAATACTCTGAACTATTATTAAGAAAAAAGTCAGTAATAAAAGAGGATAAGAATGGCAATTCTTTTGACTTTGTTGTTCTTGAATCAGTTCTTTTCATGTATTGGAAAATAATTGGAATGCCGGCATGCCTCTCCACTGTCTCCACTCGACTCTCCAGTACCAGGTCCAAACAGGAATGGATTGCTAGAATGAGCAAGTCGAAGAAAATTGTTTTTATTGCACTGAATGTTACTTGACTTGGTTTCTGAATTCCTTATATTCGAAAACTTGTTTTCATTTCTAAATTGTGTTCAAGCTTTTTGTATCATCGGGGAGTCCTTTAGATTCGGCAGCTTAAATTCCGAAGACTTTCAAATCCTTCAATGAGGATTAGAAACCTAATTTATTGTACTGTACACATCAGTACACTTGGAGTTGGATTGTTTACACAGTCCCGACAATCTGTCGCCTGAAAAATATTGAATTGAAGCAAATAAAACATTACTTATGCGCCAGGTTAGTTAGCCCGCCCTATGCTATCCTCATTATCCTGCAATTCACATGCCTTGTCCAAATTTAATGTCTATTGCGGCTGACTTGATTTTCAGGGTTTATTGCTAAAAGTCGCATATGACATATTTTTCTTTCTCACAAATTTACAACGCATTTGTGCTGCGTATTTCATTTACAAAAATTTGAAAGCAGACAACAAAAAATGTGCACTACACCCGAATTGTAAAATATATCTGCGTTGACGTTTCAAATTACGTGTCACTTTGCTTGAACTTGAATGTAACATGAAGCACAAGGAATTGTAAAAATTACTTGTATTCATTCAAAGTCAAGATCGCAGTTGTGTGTTTTCACATGCATGTGCAAAGTCCGCCGGCCATTCAAGCCAGCAAAAATTGTTATCAATAAATTCCAATGCGTGGCTTGGAGACTCAAGTTTATCTGCTAAAAATTGCAACTGTCGTCGATTCAACATTCGCATTCCTTCCTACTATACCCCACTACGATTTTTGCTTCCGTCAATATTCCGTGCAACTCAACGCACCTCATCGCGTCGTCATCCTATTCAAGAGCCCGTAAATATTTGCATCAAGAGTGCGGCAACAAAAGCACGTCGAGAAAACGAGAATGAAGGTATGGATTTCCTCTTTAAGACGAGAAGAATAAGGTGGTGCGACTACGTCGTAGTATATTGATCTTGGATATAGCGGATGAGTCAAGTCAAACGCAGATTTTGCGTGGGATAGTAAAAAAAACCGAATTTTGGGAATGGGGCAAGACTTTCACTCTCGTTGATTTGTGTAGCCTAGTGGGTGGAGAAAAATTTACGGCGCCCAGCCCGGCCTACGACCTGGGGAATTTATGAGTTTTTTGGCTGCCTTGAATGCAAAAAAAATTCAATGTTTTTTGGCCTGGCAATCCAATCCCGTCCAAACCTACGCACCAGCACCTGGCCGGAAGCTGTGAAACTATAATCTAAGGATCAAGATAGGATCAGGAATTCACGTTGTCTTTCTCATTTCTGCAAGAATTGGGCTTCTTTACTAGTTATAGAGTAGCGTAAGAATTAACTTTTCCCAGCATAAAATAGGCGGGGGAAATCCTCCAGCTTAAGAAATAACAAAACATTAACAGTTACCGCAGACACGAATAAGTGCGCAATATTTTTGTGCTGAGTAGGTCAGAATACAAGTGTGAGAAGTGATAATTCTGTGTAAGAAAGTATGTAGATATTTAAGAAAACTATAGGTACTATAGCTCCAGATTTGGCCAGAATTCTTGTTTGAGTCACTATTTACTATTTACTTGATTTCCAGCTTTGCTGATACAGACGCAGTACTGGTTTTCGCTTTAGCATTGCACTTAAAGACAAATTCTTGTCTAATACGTTCACAAACACAGGAAGCATTGCGCATTACGGGGAAGCACATGTAACCGGCAAAGGCTGGTTTTGTTATGTTGATGTTCGCCTGTCTGACCTTGTCATTCAACCTGAAATTAAATGCTAAGGAAGAGTGAAGGCGCGTTAGATATACTTTCCATTTCCAGTTTTGGCAAGGGAGAGAGGATTTGGTTGTCATCTTGTCAATGTCATTTCTCGGAAGACGAGGACTTCGGGTATCTGGCTGGAATCATGCTGATCTTGATCAATATGTGTTTTAGGTTTCTAGTCTTACACTGTCTCCGGCCTCTGGTATGTTTACTTACCGCCTGCTATCGAAATCCCAAGCGATTTGTCAATTATGCAAGTGTATTCAAGGATAGCAGATTCTCAGTGCGTAGAAAACATTTCCATCGGATCGTATTTCTATTAGTAACCAGAACCACAACCGCATGCATCCTCTCTTTTTGTCGGTACAGATCTTTATTGACATCGCCCAATCTATAAACATGGCAGTACATATATAATACTTTAAACGCAGTTTGAGGCGTGGTAAGGTAAGGTGTGTCTAGTGCAAATGCAAGATTTTTGCGATCTATTCGGGTGTTTAAGTCTCGCATTGTGCATATGTTTGTACAAATAATAGAAAATAAAATAAATGCTATTACAAATAAAAAAGACACGCTATTCGGCCACACCACCATCGCGCTTTGCATCGTATGCGTTGCGTTTCTGGGCCAATTAGTTAAAACAATTAATTGCCATACCAGCAAATTAATTAATTATGGACTCATCTACGAACGCAACTTGTGGAACTATTATAACATTATGTAATGCCACAGCGTTTTACGAGACGAGTAGGTCGGATTGAGATACAGATTCAGGATTCTTTTGGTAATGAAAGCAGAGACTAAGCTCAAATGGGCGGTCATATCCTTAATGAACTTGAAATGACATTTGGGGAAGGGCAATTCTGTTTCTAATTGCCAACTGCCACGCCATGTGTAGTTTCAAATATTTGGCAAAGACAAGACCGGAATACACACTGCTTAAGTTCAAACAAGACGGATGTTCGTGTCAATTTCAAATGTAATGAATGTAATGTGTGAAAACAGAAAAAAATTGTACAGTCCGCTCCTTTCCTAATGCTAATACTACAGAATGTTAGAGTTCTCTCGTTGGTTTGAAATAATTCCAAATCACCAAATCTCATCCAAAGTTTGCAGCAGCAGCGACCATGCCAAATGTCCTCTACTCGCCCTTCAGTAAAAGTAAAAGTAAAGGTTGGCTTCCTGCGGATCCGAAATAAGTCCAACCGAGAAAGTTTATAGTTGAAGAAATGGAAAGGACAAGAGCAAATCGAAAATCGAGTGTGTCTGATAGTCAGTGCCAATGCCAAATGCCGAAGGGAAATTAAAGTGAATGAATGCATTTGGCATCAAGTCCAATTTGCACATACTGAGAGTGATAGTCAAGTGCAAATGGTAAAACCGAAGTGCAGTTTGAGGGGCTGCCACAGAGGCCGAGGAGATCATCTAAGAGTCTATTTTTAACGAAATTCAGGGCCACGTCATTTATTCCAGCAAATTGTCCTTCCTACATCCCTTTTGGCTCCCATTTCCCTTTCTAATTGCATTCTTTTCATCCACAAATCGTCCATTAATGTGAAAATAGTGAAGGCATGAGCGGCACGTAGATGATTGAAATAGGACATCTGCTCGGTGACTCGGAGCGCTCCTGTGGATCTCCGAATTGCGTCAGAATTGTTGACAATTTTTGTGAGAGGAACGTGCAAATAGGGAATGATGCCAATAAAATGAATAGAATTCCTTTAGCCAGTTTCGGGCATACAGACAGATAAAGTCAATTGATCGTCCAATGCAATGGTATAACAAGTGCAGGAATAAATGCGAGCCAACTGGAGAAATATCTGGGTAAACAAACAATCATTTCTGCATTTGCAAGTAAATCTTTTTTCGTCTACACGATTTCAATAAAAATTTGTTTGGGAATGCCGCGCTTTTACTGCATAAGAAAATTTGTTTTGACAATGACTTTTATTTGATATATTTAAAAAATATATTCAAAATTTCGTAATGTGATGAAAGTGACCATAAAATACATAAAGTGGAGGAGTTAAATAAATATATTCGATTGTCATTTTCAGTCGTACTCGTAGACGTTTCATATCCGGATTTTAAAGCAGTAATTACATTTGTTACCCGCGAAACCCGCCAAATTGGGATTGCAAAGGAAAGGAGTTGAAGTCATCATTATCGAAGTCGAATTCGTCGCTGTCGTCATCGTCATCATCTTCGTAATCATCTGGACGCCTTCGCCTAGGGGTATAAGAACCCACTCTCTGCTGATTCGTTAAAGTTGACAGTAAAGGATTTTGACGAATCCCGTACAATTGTTGTTGTTGGAGTTGTTGTTGCTGTTGCAGCTGTTGTTGCTGTAATAGTGCTTGCTGCAATAAAAGCATTTCCTGTTGAGGTGTCATTCCAAAATACCCTTGTCTCTTGGATATTAGGGTGCTAGAATGACGACGCCCATTTGACCTTCGCTTAATTCTTAAGTGCCGACCTGTAGGACCACTAGTTTTATTCAAGCTTTCCTTAGCTGCAATTGCGGCGGAATGTTCCACATTATTTCGAAAGATTTCGTCTCGGAGACCCTTCTCAAATTCTGGGGTTAAGTTGGCCCGTTTTAAATTGGAATCCTTGAGGTCAGTAAACACAAAAGGGCCAATTCGGAAATAAGTTTGGTTTGGTTTGCTATTTGAGTCAGTGTCATTTCCGGAAAGAGTGTGATTGCTCAGTTCGGTTCGGTATGTATTTTGGTGAGTGCCACCACCGAATAGCCAGTTCAGAAATTCAAATTGTCTTCCTAGCCGAACGTTAACATCACTGTGGAAACAAATAAGTTTAAAGTGTACTAACATGAAGTATTCCACTTTAGAGACGGTAAATATTTTTAATACCTGTGATCGGGTAGGCTTCCCAAATCTTTTCCCAAAGTCCGACCTCCAAAACTCAAACACAAAACCACCAGGAAAGCTGAACTGGTCTGCATCGTGGCTGACCTTTCACACTGAAAATTAAGTTGGGAATGGGAGACACTTTATTTATACAACCAAAAGGAGGTCACGATTTCTAAAGTCATTGACACCTAGCATTAGCATGTAACAGAGAAACCTTGTCCTGGGCTAACGTTAAATAAAAACTTCACAATTAGTATTTTACATACCACCAGAAAATTAACCTTTATTTGCCACACAACCGAAATGCATTGCTTACAAATGGGTGGATAATTGAGTCACATTTTGAAGTCATTATTCAAATTCGCAAATTTGTTTTGCTGGGTCTTCGCTCTGGGCTACTTCCTCCACTTTATCGTGCAAAAAAGTATCAGCATCATGTAAGTCAGGCGAATCCTCGCGAAAATCCACATCATGTAAATCCACATCCTCGTGCAAGTCTTCATTCAAAACCACATCATGTAAATCTACGTCAACCTGCGTATCAGCCTCGCGCAACTCCACATCATGTAAATCCACGTCTTCATCCGAATTCACCACGGGTGACTTTTCCCTTAACCTCTCATTAAAATGCGGTTCATCCATGCCGGCCATAAGTTGATCCATCTCTAAGTCACTGTCGTCACCCAAATTTGCCAGCAAATTGTCTTCGGCTACCGTGTCAGAGGCTTGAATAAGGCCCATGCGGATTTTCTTTAGGTGAGTTTTGAGAACTCTCCTCTTCGTTCCAAGAAATTCAATTCTCTCTAGCGTTTGTGAAAATGGGTAGCGAGGATGGAGGTTGTGTATCCAATGTTCCAATTTGTATAGAATATTATCTAGATCGTCCTTTTCGTGACCTCGGCCACGGAGTTTGAAGTCTTTAAAGACTACATCTAGTTTTGTTAGACCATTCGGCCCGGTCAGCCTGTAATAAATAACTTCGTTAGTACATTATTAAACTAATTGCAATTAGAATTGTGTAGCATGTAAAGTTTTCCCAATCCAATCAAGGGATTTCTATAAACTCACATATCCTCATGAAGTAACATTCTCTTGATCGGGCCAGTTTTCTTGGGCTTAACTTTCTTCTTGGTCGTTAGGTCATCTACAATGCACCCAATTATTATGCCAATTTTATTTGACTGAAAATGTAATAGGTATCATCAGAAGCAGCGCACAGTACCTTTATCTTTTTCATCTCCGCTTTTTTTGTTATTCTCGTTTTCGCCATCACTGTCGCTTCTTCTACTTTCCTCGGCTTCGTCTGCAAACAGATCCCCTTCTATACTCCGATCGTCATTCTCGGCATCCTCCATGCCAGAACCATAGCCATCAGCATCCATTTTTTTGTAACTGGTGGATGGCTCCGTTTATCGGTTGATTCAAATTTGAGTGAAACGTGAGCAACGTGTTTGTACTCTAAAAGCAAATGAGTTACACATTATTTAAAGAAATAGCCAATATGAATAGATTATTCTGCGACGCTATTAAGCAATTAAATTTGTTCAACAATAGAAACTCAGAAATTGCCTTACTAGACAAGAAGCTTAACATTATGTCAGCCAACCCTTCGAATCCCAAACTCCTCTTACATCTTATTTCTTATAAACAATGTATTTAAAGTTCACTCATCATTCACTATGTTTGCAAATGAAAATTCTACCCAAGAGCACCAAAAGCATGCTGGCACATTCATTGCAAATTTCAAAGATAACCTTGTACATAAGCACAATACCACAATTTACACAAATTTAAGTCACACGTATTTATTATCCTAACTAGGGTAAAATTCACAGTTTAGTTGGCATAATTGGAGCATATTCAACTGACTGACATGCTTCGGCCTGATCGCGTACTATTACTACTAGTTATACTATTACTACTAGTAATAATTTCTACAACTTTCTTACGAGAATATTTAGGTTACAATGTCGAGTAATTCATATTCCACCTTACCTTGGAGCTACTGTCAACCACAAGTTCAATGATGAATTTACTGATGAATGTATTGTCTGAACCTCAATGCGCAATGTGTCGATATTTTAATTAAAAACCTGCTCAAAAGCGAAAACAAGACAAGAATCAATTCCACAACAGTACAACAATAAACTCGGTCTCTATTTTGTGAGCCTGTTGTGTGTATATTACCGGGCAACATTTTACCTCCAGAAATTCTCATTGCTCTCTTTGCACTATGATTTCAATGGCACAGGTCCCATTGGGAAATCCGGCATGCATTTGGCAGGGAAATCTCTACTGTTTGAAATATCGGCTCATTTCTCCGGATTCCGTAAGTTAATTTAATAATTAGTTACTACTACTTTCATGTCATAGAAAAGATTAAACTGACAACCTTTCACAGCCGTACAGTAAGATTAATGAAATATTTACTGTTTTGTTGACTTTTAGGACTAAATAAGGATTCGGGGGTTTGATGGGTATATGCTTCGTCCTAGACTAAACCGATTCTATTTGTTATGAGATTCGGAAGGCGAAATTTAACCCGAACTCAATTAGCAATTGGTATCATAATTGGAACAATCGGGGGTATCTACGTCTGGAATCCCATTCTCCAAAACCTTGGCCGAGAAGCTGAAGAAAAGAAAGCCGCACGACTGGCAATTGAGGCGGCAGAAACGGCTGAAGCGCTTGCAGTGTTGGCAAATCGAGCGTATGGTTTTTATTTTATTCGGAACTCAACATTTTCGACCGGCGACCGCCATTACGATTGCATCATTAATGGTCATTTTATTATTAATAGGCCCAGGCCTCCACCCAAATGACTGCTACTTTTTGGGAAAAGCTAAACGTAAAGCGAAACGTTAAGTGGGCTACAATTTTCACAGTCGGACTAGTATTTGTTCTAAGTGTTCGTCCCTACTCACAGTACGTTTATGTCTATGCAATTCTAAAGCCCGTTGGTTGGTGCATAACCCCCAGTAACTCAAACTCGAATTTTGCTTCCAGACATTCTAGAAGGCAACGAAACGAATTACAAGGAAACGCAGCCTTTGAATTACGCTATCCTGAACTTGCGGCCAAAAGGAAGGCGAAACAGAGTGAAAGCGAGAACGTATAGATCAATACCCAGCAAACAATCACACCCCACTTGTAATAATGAATCAAGCAAAACTTTCCCATTTAGTGTCCCGGTTGCGTGTCAAGATTCTACCAGCTCGTAGGAAATTCGCGAATCCCGAAGGACCTTTCGGAAGGCTCAAGCAAATGAGAAAAACAGTCACCGCCCTTTGCCGTCATGAACGAATCGAACTCAACTACCCTAGAGCCGATGAAGCCCGACCTTATGTAGAACGTCTTATATCTGAAGCTCTTCGTTACGGGGATAAGCACAAACCTACCATGGATATGGCAAACTTCTGGTTGGAAGATAAAACTCTGGTTCCAAAGCTTTTCAAGGTTCTGGCCGTGCGGTATCAGGATTGGCCTCCAGGTCTTCCATACACACGAATGCTGAGAGCGCCTTCCAATCCACCGAAGGACTGGATAGCTGGGGAGGGACCCCAATCACGTAACTAAAAAGAATAGTTGATTATTGCGTAAAGTTTTTTTTCAAATGTTAAGCTTACCTTTTCATTTACAGAAAAGAATTTCTTTTCGTATAATCGAGCCGTGCTTGAGCTTCGCGGAAATCCATACCCTCCCTTACCGGGCCCAGTCGCCCATGCTAACCCATCCCTAATCCACAATGTGCTCTTAGAGGAAGCCAGGAAAGATTACTTTATGAACCAGTCGAAACTTGCGAAAGCGGCTGAAGCTGAAGTCCAAACGTAAGAAGCCGGAAAATAAAATAATGTTTCAAACACTTACTCGGAAATTTATATTTGTGTCTTTTGTAAAGGTTGCCTGAAATTGACAATGCACATGAGGACAATGCTTCTGATCCAGAACCTACCGATTCAACCGGCACTGAAGCCCACGGTGAAGAAGGCCAGAAGCAACTGTAGAATGTACAATAGAAACTAGTAAATGTGTTTACCAGTGTTTTTGAAGGAAATTTAGAAAATACTAAATGTGGGCTCCCTTATCTCCAACCTCCACTTTGGAATTAAAAGCTATCACTTAAGAGCAGCTTTTTGCCTGTATGATTCAGTCACAACCAGCTTGATACTAGTTTAATTTTCTAGTCTAGTTGATATAGAATCTTGATACTAGTCTAGTTGTAGGTAATAACTTACAAATTGGCCTTCATTAAATTTTTCACCTATAGATGTTTACATGTAACTTAATAAGCCAGTGGGCCAGTGCCAGTATGGATGATAATGAGTTAGTCTCCACTTTTGGTAGGGTTTTTTTTGTCTCTTTGCAAACTCATGACGTTGTGCAAACATAATCTACTCAGGTTATTTATATTACTTCAGAACTGGTAATGGATGTTTGGTTGGGAGTAGTTGCGTTAGATTTCCTGGAACACGACGTAACGCGTATTGTAAAGCAGATCGAACCATCATATTTGTATTTTTCATATTGTACATTTATAGCTGTACTATTGGCGGAAGTCTGTGCCTTGCCCTGCGGCACAGCATCTTCATTTGTCACAAAAAATTCGAAGGTCGTCACTGGGATTAGGATCGACTTAAATAGAATGACACATATTTATGATTATCATGATTAATACGTTCTTACAAATGGACCACAGGGGGTTTAAATCCAGGACAAGAGAATGTCAACTCCATTTACATTGAAAGTATGATTTAGTGGCTGTCGATTTTAAAACCTTATTGCACTCCATTGTTCCTGGTCACTCGCTACACGGTTTGAATATAAATTGTATTTATTTTGTAACATACACATAATACATAAGACAGGGGTATATCACAGATGTTGAGGAAATAAGTGGGTCTGAGGAAATAGGCCAAGAAGGATAGCCAGTAACAGTGGTGGCTCATTTGCATTCCGGTCAATCCCTTCAACCCTTTACATTACAATTAACTTAGTGCTGTACAGGTTACACGAGCGTTTGTGGTTGGCATCTTGTCCTAACTCAACTGCTACTAACACAAACAACTTCCTAATTTGTCTTCCAATAGCCGCTCGCGTGTCGCGTCAGTCCACACTCTGGCATTTGAAGATATTCCAGTGTTGAGATTTGATTGCATTGTTTAGGCAAAGCCTTCCGTGCGAATATGCCGATGGTACGCCTTTGTGGTTTGGGGAATTACATTATTGTTGGTTCCTAGTCTAGTTTGTGCTTGTAGTCCACATTGCTCAACGAGAGCCTCTAATTCTTCATGCAAGTACTCCTTGGTGACGCGGTCAATGCCCGCCTGATCGCTCACAATGTCTTTGTTGACGAATATCGTGAATGACACTTGCCCATTGTGGGTGTAGACGGCTGCAGCCACGGCTGTGAACAGAAATGATTAACCTATCATTAGGATTCCATTAAAGTTTAATATTGTTGTTGTGTACGATGCGAAGCCAGCTTCACTTTAAAAGTGTGAATCAGGTTTCACCCTTCCACCCAAAAGTAACTGTCTTTGGCTTGCACGAATGCGGTGCGGAGTGTAATAAGCATCGTGATTCGCGATTAATGCCAAGGCCAACGAGTGCAAAATCCAAATTGGACTTCAAGTCTCGGCTACAATTATTGACATTACCTGTTTGGGCCCATTGCATGCCGAACACTTTGTACATGTTGAGGATCTTTGACTCTCCAAACAAAGAAGCCTCCTTCTCGTAGGCTGGAACGCTCGTAAAACCCATGCTGGTCCCAAAATTTGTTTTAAAGAATTGACGGATGAAGTATTCGGGGAGAAGATTAAATACGGGGACATGGGTTTGAATGATTTCATTATACTGGTCATCCATGTAAGACTCAAAGTTCATCTCTGTCTCCAGAAGCCGCTCTAATGCATTTTCAACTCCCATCGGGATTTTAAATATCCCGACACCCCTAGAATTCAAATTAATTTAGAATTCAGTACAGTTTCTTTCTTTTAATGTAATCAGTAATTGCATACCAATGGTTGACCATTCTATTCAAGGGATGATTTTGCTTCGGAAGTGAGTGCATGAGGGAAACATAGGGTGGCAATTCACTCAAGGACTTATTCTCCAGGAAATGACGGCGAAGGGCCCCACATAGAATACTCATTCCCACAGTTGCAAAATGGGAATTTGTGGCTCTTCGCACGGCTTTCATCGTATCCAAATTGATGCTCGTCATTGACACGACTCCGGTCGTATTCACTTTGGATTGGGTGTAGTAATCTTTATGAGTGAAGCCTTCCGCGTACAATGTTCGTAGTTTGGGTGCGGCGGTAAGGGCTAGCTCCAACTGCAATAAAGGTAAAATTTTATTTTATTGCATATTACTATTAATTAATTCCTACCCCACACAATGTACGTTTACGTACGTGAGGCCCATATTTAAAATTGTATTCGCCTTGAAAATAAATGGCATACCTGCCAACAAACCACCCACACCATGCCACGACGCCAGTGACAATATTAAAGTTAGATTTAATGCGAGTTCTATCTTGCATTGTCATCGACTTAATTTACCACGGACCACGGTTGTTATTGTGATGATAACAACAAAGTAAGTAAAGTAGTATAATTTCAATCTCAGTCAACCAATGCTAATGCTAAGTCCTGACGGTGCTATTGTTACTTGTCACCTATCCGTCTGGCGACGGCGACGACGAGGAATAACCTTGAACTAGAAAACAGTGGATGCTTTTGCGTCTGCCCTGAGTGTACGTTTGTATATAACGCACATCAGCAAATCAGCACATCGCATCGGCGTCATACGCTTGCAGTCTTTTACATGAGGAAGGTAAGGATTATCTGCAGCATCGCACGTCGCACCTGGCAATTCACTTACACTTTTCATTCAGTCGACTCGACAACAAAAACAAGGTCTTACCTTTGTTGTCCCATTGTTATGGCGTTGGAGTACGTATGAACGTACGGTATGGGTGATTTTACCTGACAATCTCAACGTAAAATATCGTGTCTGGGTTGCATCACGGTATGAATGGAAATTAATAAAGTTTTATTGCCCCGAAGGGAAGTTTATTGTCCTGGCGGTGCGGTGTGCACGTACGCACTCGGGAGTTCTTTGAACGGGCACGTCCGATCAAAAAGCTAACATTATTTTACCCTTCAGATGCCAGATGCCCGTTTTGCGTATGTCTAGTCAGTCTGGTGGTCAATGTCATTCTCAATTTGGGTTCAATCTTATAAGTCCTGAGCTATAATTAGAATTGCTTTACCTTTTTCCCGAATCCCTTGTCCAAGTTCTTGACCATGTACGGGGATCTCTTATGGATCATCTGATCCACAAGGTGATTGAATGAATAGCCATCTCNCTTGACCATGTACGGGGATCTCTTATGGATCATCTGATCCACAAGGTGATTGAATGAATAGCCATCTCCCAAGGTATGATGAAGCCGAAATCCGACGACGGTTTGATTCCCATTGTACCCGCAGAATAGTAGGAGTTCCCAGAGCGGGCAACCGGCTGGGAATGGAGAGGTCATCAAGTGACCCATGACCTGATTCAATTCGTCCTCATGATTATGCGAGGAAAATTTGTGAACTTGCCGGATCTGAGCCTCAATGTTGACGTTCAATCTTTTCCAGAAATAGTAACCGCCGACGGCGACAGGGATTTGGTACAATTTTTCAAATTGTGGCTCCTCCTTAGATCCCTTGGTTTTCTCTATGGAAAGAACGTTTTGGATGAATCCTTTCCGAAGGGTATGAATGTCCATGTGACCCTCCACGATGAACAATGTTACGTTTCCTGCATACGGTTTCTCATGGAATTTGTCAATGGCAAATATACTGTCATATCCGGTTAGGCTGGATCCCATATCCGGGCGAAATAAACGTATGTAGCATGTGACGATACTTTTCCATATCTGAAGGGGAATAAAAATGGTGGCGACGAACGGAAGAATTAGAACAAAACCGATCCAACTCAAAATTATCCTGGTCACGGAATTAGTGTCTGGGATTTTCCTCTGCAGCACTGCCGCCTTCCGCTCGCTGATAGTCATTTTTGAATTTAATCACTAATACTGTTCAATATTGTATTGGTTAAGTTCATAACCCACTTCAAATTTGAACAACCTACTCCACTACTCCAAGGATTCTAGAAAATACGCAAAACTAATTTGATACAAATTTGTTTAAAAAATAAATTTTCTCATAAATTCCAAAATCCTGGACGGGAATAAATTTTTTGACCCAAAGCTCTCAAAGTGTGAGCGCTGACTGAGCGGCGATTGTCGTCCAACGAAGGAGTTAAATGGAAAGAAAGAGTGAAACCTTGAAGTGAACTTAGAGCAGAAGGGGGAATTGGACGTATCTAATACATGTGCCTTTTACTCTCACTAATTGTTAGTGGTACCAAAACCAAGCGAAGCGGCCCTACCACCTTCGCCAATTATTCGACTGTCTTTATCAAGTTGCACAATACCCTCATCTTCGCGCGCTCCATTGCATGGCAAATATTTGACTCTGCAAAGATCCTTCCAGTCTGTGTGCCCTCTCAAGTCTTCAATTCATTGTCATTGTTGGATAAAGAGGGTATTACATCGTGTGACGGTTAAGGATGGAGACCTTTCTTAGCATTTATTTCTTATGGCATCCATCTCAATTCTAATTATTTAAATCAACTGCATTGCCTGCCGTATGGTGCGGTTGAGCGGTGCGGTGCAGGTCCGCCTTAAATTGTGCGGTGCAGTGGATTGCCTCAGTCGCAATCCTCGCTTTCCTATCACGGCAAATGCTAATTCAATCATTAAATATTTAGTGGACAACGCACTTAAAGTCACAGTTGCAAAATTGGGTTTAAAAACGGGATGTGATATGGAGATAAGACACCTTCATCTCTGGCGCTTCGACGGCGGCAATTTGCCAATTCGTTTCGCTGTAACGTAGTTCAGGCGCGTGGATTGTGTCAAAATCCTACGTAATTTTACTTGAGTGATGGATGCATGTATTTGCCTTTTGCAAATCCCGATTCTGAGCTGAGCTAAACCTTGACTTTAATTTTTTTGATACTTCGTGCTCAAATTTGAGTCAAGCTTGCAAAATCAATCCGCTAAAATTTTAATTGCAAAATTTGTTTAATTGCCATATAGTACGATACAATTTTTTTGTCAATTTGCTTAATTTCGCAGTAATCCACGTTATGCTATTACTTCATTATGCTAATCTATTAGCACAATTTGCAAAAAAAGATTGCCGAGTGACTCAAAAATGTTAAGCCACACATCACACATGAACGTATGTGGAAATCTCATACGGTTGTTTCGTGGATTTTTTTCTCGCTCATTCCTTTGCTAATACTCACTGTGTACACAACTGCAAAAACGTTTTCCAGATTGCAATGAAGCAGAGTACACGTAACGTAGCGAAACACACCTTCGATTTCATCCGTCGTCCGTCTTAGCTCGTATTCAATTAACATACGTATAAAAAGGATGCCACCAGTTGATTTGGACAAGGACGAACGAAGACCCGGATAAGACGAGTATTTAAATCTGCATAATCCCACGAACCTTCGCGTTGAAAAAATTGTGTAAAAACGAACTACGTCCATTTTCAGTCACCAACAATAGAATTTAGCTAACACATTGTTCGTCCGAGCGTCAATCCATTTCAGCTGGTTTGGATCTCATAATGTCATGGAGTCTGGCCTACGTATGCAAAGACCATGGGAACGATTGGAAATATTCATACTCATCAACTTTGGACTTGGAAGTCCTGCTAAGTTGGCTATTAAATTCAAATTTTACTAACAATAAGATTTCATTTACATGTAATTGACGTCAGGGTCGGTTTAAAATTAACTTCATGCCTTAAAAATTATCGGGGATTTCGTCAGCTACTGCGTACACAAAGAATATAATAGAATATGCGATGATGCATGATGTATCATCGACAGTGTAGCGCAGTGTTAACAATTGCAAAGATCTTTTATGCAGTGTTTAATTGCGCACAGATACATGCTTTGCACATGGAACATTATTTCTGAGAATTTGAATTTGAATTTCCTCCATCCGGTGCTTAGGCGCAGAATTATCTTTCTTGATTGATTAATGTTGTAGTAAAGCACGCAGAGACAGGGTATTATGTTGAGAATGAGAATTCACACCTGAAGAAGACTTGACAGACGAAAACACCTATTTTAGGATTAAAGTACCCGTTTGTAATTCAAGGAGAGCCCAAGGTTTATTCCAAGGATAAGGTAATCCAAGTATTAGCGTAGCGTCTCCTGCCTACACCATTTGTGCACTGAAATCGACCAAGCACTTAAAGCTGACTCACATTTTGCATATTTCACAGATTAGCATTACTTTGTGTCTGGGGAATATCATAAATAAATATCTTTAAATTATAAGTCCGCTTTTCATCTTGATTTAATTATAATGTTTTATACTTATCCATTTGTTATGTTGCGCATTATGACTTCCTACTCATTGTCTTCATATGAAATTTGTGAATATTTTAATTTTCTGAAACGAACCCCAGAAATAGAGGCACAAGGTACGTCACAAAAACCTTGGCAAACAAATGGCTTCAAAATATGTGTGTTCCAATGCCCTCCTTTGTTAGGGTTAATTCAAAATCTTGTTGACTCAGTTTTGACAAGGTCTGGGGTCGCGGTCAGTTGAACATTCTGAATTGCTTTCCAGGTAAAAATAGACAGCCCTTTGCAGCTCTGTAATGTGTACGCTGCTTTAGTAAACATTTGAAGTTCATTCCAGAAATGGAACAAAAACATATTATTTGGTTTTTTATTTATTATTATTATTTTTATTTTTAAATTTATTAGGTCTTGGACTTGGAGCAACAGTTGCACACTACTTCTATTTCGGACAGAAATATGTAACTCATTGTATTTTGTACATAGTTCTTAGTAGTTCAGAAGTTCATTAGTGTCAGTCAATTTTTGATTTGATCATCATTGATTGATTATTATAACGATAGAAAAGGGTGGAATCTTGGACAATTAGATAATTTAGTAGTATTGACTCGCATTCTTTCTTAACACACAGTGTTGTAAACAAAAACAATAGTTAAATTAAGTGCTATGTGCAATTGGTGCGTCGCATTCACAATATCAGTGGCAAGATCTGAGCATAGGTTTTCGAAAACCTTGTACTTAAGGGCTTCCGCCATAGCAAAAGACCACTTTACTTTTGCATTAAGAATGGAAAAGTACTCCGATGAACCCAATGCTGAGCATTTTATTGACTCGCGAACCGCGCGGGAGGACTTAAAGCAATCAAAAAATATTTATAAACTTGATCTTGATCTTCAACCTGGATAGCACAAGCACCGCGACAGACTCAAACAGTTTTTGGGCGTTGAAGGCAAATAGGAGAATATACTCGTATTGTGATGCAATTTGAATAGATAATGACATTTTATGCTCGTATAATTAGGATGTCCGGTGAATGAAGACAATTGCAGACTGCCTACATTACAAAGTGAACCCCAGCCACGCGCATGCATATGTATATTCCCGCAATGCGCTATACGATCTCTATCACTGCTACAGCAAAAATTAATGTATCTTTCTTTAATTCGCGAAAATAGACAGTCCACTTCGTCAACAATAATTTGATTCCATTGATTTTTGGAGATGTGACGACAGATATTTTTACCCACCCACTTCATATAAAGCGCAGCCAAAGGTTGCTAGCGTTGCGTTACTCAGTTTGACTTCAGGATAGAATAATATGGAGCTACATCAAGAAGAGAACAAAATGGACATGCCAAGTTTGTACGACTATTTTTTCTCTACTATGCGGAGCTTTGGCCTAATGGCCTACGCACTCCATAAGAAAACTTTGGAAGTCAGTCGGATTAAAAAGAGGTTTCCGTATTATTTTCAAATTTTTCACACTTGTTTTCTGGCCACAATGGGTCTGCGCTCTGGGATTGTTCTTGCTAGCAGTTTGCTTGCTCCGAATGCGAGCGGCTTTACAATATCAGCCCAACTTTTGTTTTTTAGTGGTTTGGTGATGTTGTTTTCTATTGCGATCAGTCAGCTGTGGTATGCAAAGAAAATCGGGAATCTGTTCACTGCGGAGAGCCACTTGGACACTGGTAAGTTTCTAGTTGAAAATTATTACTTGATGCCAAAATAAATTATTTGTGCACTCCTAGGTTCATCCCCAGCATTGACAAAATCAAGAACTTTCTGGATGCGTATACGAACTATGCATGTCCGGATTGTTCGTCTAACATGGGCCGCGTCGTTTGCAGTTTATTTGGCCATGTAAATTTTTATGCCTAGATTCCCAAGCTTTACATGGAACATTGTACCAAATCATTGGGAGGCCCTTGAGGACGAGGACTACCTGAGCTCTAATTGGGTACTGATTTTAATGGGATTTCCGGACGTCTTTGTGTTGTCCAGTGGATGGCTACATCTCCTAAGCATTGACCTTCTGCTGGGCATAATTTCATCCCACATCGGATACTTTGAAAGTCATTATTACCGAGCACACATGCTTTAGCATGTGGCACAGGTATTGTAATCGTTTTGTCTGTCTGTCTGATGCTCTTTTTGCAGCGTTGATTGACATCAAAACCTAAATAGCGTTTCCAACCGCTTCACAAACGTAAAATTGATTGGGATTAAAACCCGCGTTGGAAGCAAGGTTCTTTCATGATGTACCTCACGAAGCAATGCAGCATGTGCGTTATAAACCTAATCGTGGAAGCTAGGTGGTGACATTACATAGGAAGCAGAAATACACATCATATTGCTTCCTACTTTATGCCATTTAATGGTATTAAGTGAGAGTGCAGCAGTCTGCTTCCAACTTAAGGGCTACACATTACCGCATTGCTGCTTATGCATTGAGATTTTGAGTTTTTTAAAAATATATTATGGCCAGTATTAACACGTGTCAGGGCCAAACACGTTATTGCGAATACAAGAAACAGAACAAGAAGACGATCATGCAAAATAAATACTAAACTAAGAATAAAAAGCAGTTCTTCTTGAGGCACTAATAGGGGTTTTGACCTCCAGGTGGCGTCAGGGTAGAACTAACCACCGTCTGTCCCTTTCAATCTTCAGTCTTTTTGCCTCTCTTCAGTCTGGAATGTTGAAATTACAAATATATAATACCATTGTGGAAACGCCCCACACTAATTAGAAGCATGCATTAAAGTCGTACAAAAATATTACTGTTACTAATACAAAATAAATTAAGTCCCTCACCCCAGTACTTGACAAAATCCTCCTATTTACCATTGGCACGTGCAACGGTGAATTAAAAAACAAGTGTCTCCCGCAAGTATGCCTTGAACTTGCCCACAACACAAAAATCGTCCCTCCCAGAATTTACTCTCCGTATGAATCTATTATGAATAATTTCGTGTGCTATGAACACCAAATGATCTACATATTCAAAATTCTTGACCCCAAAAGCCTTTAATTTGACTGCATCAGTCAACAGACCTTGTAGACCAGTACCATTACCCAACTCCGCAATGAAATTCCACGCCGGAGCGGTGGTTCTACATTTTATGTGATACTGAGCATCACTGGACCTGAGCCCACACCACGGACAATTTGAAGTGCATTTTAATTTCATTTTGAAGGCAATAGACGGGGACAAAAGTCTGTTGTGGTGGATTGTCGGTGTTCGGACCTGTCTCTCACTTTTTCCTCATCACGATGCAAATCCGTTGGAGTCAACGGACTCGGTTGTCCAGTCTTCGTTTTCTTTGTGTGGAAACTTTCCACAAATCTAGTTATTTCCAGTTAGGCCATTGCCTTTGTTCTGTCCAGTTTAAACTGGTTTTGTTTTTGTTTATTTGTGTTTAATGCTATTTTTACCTTTGTTTTCAAGGGTATAAAAACCCCAGGAAATTGTGTTTTAGAGTTAGTCTGTGTTTGAGATT
>JAAXYW010001351.1:0-22410 GCA_036851895.1 Orthonychiurus folsomi | reverse complement strand
ATTCAAGTATTATTATTTTAAGGTTGTACAATAAACTAAGAAAATTTAGTACTTCTTGGTTTTCGTCTACCTTCACTGAATAGGGACTTGAGTAGGGAAATTCGGCAATTAAGTTGCCACGTTTATCGGGACAAGCCCGAACAGTTACAAATCATTCTCCTAGCGGACTGTAGAGTCCGAACACTTGCAATTTGCAAAGTTAAGGGCTCCATTGCTCATTCCCGCATTCCAGCCGAGTGCTATGCTGTACCCATAGCAAAAAATTGACATTGTGGAAATTTACAAGAGCAGAACAAATTTATATTTTGTATTTCTTCAGAAAAGTGCAACTACAACGTCAATCATACAATCATGTATAAAACATTTAATACGCAATGCCCATAAGGTATAATTTCGCAAAATAAGGGAACTTACGTCTTTCAGAGAATTCTCACAAAATGTTTCCAATTTAGTTCGTTCGTCCTCCAGATTTTGTATGACCTACAAAGTTACAAAGTAATTAGTAGATAAGACAGTATTGCAGAACACGGATCATCGTCCAAATCATCGCATATCGGAACACAAGCATATTTAACAGAATCAGTTTACTTTGAATGTTATCGAAGTAATTTTAATTGTAGTACAATTAAATTTGTGATTTCCTATATTCCTATTAAATTTCCTATTATGTATGACCATTATCACAGTGAATTCTTGTTTAAACGTGCTTTTGTAATATCCCATAGGTCATTAGCCTAACTGGTCAAGTATGTAGCAGCTTGCACCCGGGTTCCTTTCTTTTAACAAATTCTCCCCTGCCAGCCGGCCTCATTATCCACCAATTAAAATGACTGCATCCAAACCTTCCATCACGTTATCCACGCATGCATCACATTCCTGACAGTCTAATTAAAGAGTATTATTAGGGCCTGAGATGAGGAGATGATTGTGAGGATATTCTTAGCACCCGCCAGTCAGAGCGGAGCGAAAATTAATACGATTTATTTCCAAAGTAGACGTGCAAATTACGATCCAAGCGCCATGCCAGCTGAGCCGGGAAGTCGAAGGGTGAGATTTATTGGAGCGATTTATGATGCAGTGTAGTCTGCAGTGGTGATATTCTCTGGTACTTTTGCTTTGTGCATTTAATTTCTCTTCTGCCATTTGTTTAGTTGGCAATGGCAATACATTACACTGCACTGGCATGCATGGCGAGAAATTAGTTTTACTTTTGCATCCCCAACTTATTTATTGCAATGTGACTGCATTGGGCAATTATCCAGAATTTGGGTAATTTATCCGAAAACAGGCATTAATTGCACTAGTCAAAGTGTGAATTGGCTGCGTAAATCATAAGTATGGCTTCATTTATAAATACCAATTCGTAGAAATTTGTGTGATATGATTTACCATGTTATAATACACACCTAGTCCACGTACAATGGGCATCAGCGTGACCAAAATGCTATTTGTATTTATCGCTACCTACATAACTACAAGTATTTTGCATGTAGTTCCTTGAATTTGGAACTTCCCACGAATACATACGGAAATAGTTCCGGTTTCAGCCCTCAGTACGCCAAGACCCAACACCAAGGTTTCCATGAATGAGAGAATCGTCCATGGACAATTAAACATTATGAATTAAACTCTCACACGATGCATGGCTTGGCTCGCCCTCCCACATTTTACACACGGATCATTTAAGAATGAAATCCATCAAGGCGTTACGGGTGTGCTTTACGTACGTACGTTTGTACGTATTTTGAGTAGTGGAGTCCAGCCAGCGCAGGGTAAATGCTCACAAAATCCAATGTCCCTAACGAAAGTACGTATACGATACGAGTGTCCATGGAACAATTTGGTAGAGTGGAAAGGAAAGTCAATTTGTGGTCTACTGCACATTGTGTTATGTTGGATTTGAGTAGGGCTATCAACATTTTATTGAATGCATTTACCCATTCCGGAACAGATTCCATTCACATCATCTCTTTTGACTATGGATGGAAGGAGTATAATTCTCAGCTCGTAAAATCCAATATCCGGACATTGAGAATTGAGAACTGTGCCAATGTTCGATTGACAGGGTCAATGTACATTACAGGAAATAAATGAAGGAATTAAATGGACATCCTGCGAAAGTAAATAGGGTGGCAGCAATAAGCAGACCAACCACTTGCGCACGTGGAGTACATGAACTAAATGTAATGTAGTTTAGATGAACAGCAAATAATTTTAAAAAATGGCATTGAACATTGTGTGCGGAAATGTTGATGTGTGGCGGAGGAGGATTTGTAAATCTCCATTTGAATCTGAAGTCTTTCTAAGTTCAACCCAATCATTGATTGGATGAAGGAAAAAGTAATTTACCAAATATACATAAAATGAGTTTTTGCCTTTGCACAGAACTTTTCTTACTTTGATTTCCTTGTCAAGTGCAGAGGAAGAATTGGACTTTCTTGACTTCTTCCGTACTTTCTTCGCATTTGAAGCCGCTTTTGAAAATCCTTCAATTCGTTGCTTGTGGCTCATCAAAAACTTCTTTTGCTCATTCTGAAACGGAAATTGAGAGATTAGAGATCATTATTAGATTTCATAACTTTTTCAAATCTTTGTAGTAATGTTCCAGGCATGGTACTGTGCTGCGCTTTATGTAACGCTCCGCGACGCGAAGGGTTTTGGACATTCGTTTTATTTAATGGTTGGCGGAGCTAAACAAAAGAAGTTCTCTCAAAAGTTTCGTTCGCGCAATTTCAACTATTTGGGTGAGTTAGAGTTTGTCGATCAAAAATATTAAACTTTTTGCTCCAAGAATTATTCATCGGTTTTCCGTTTTCCCAACCTAACAATACGTCATCCTTGATAGAAAGCATTAAGGTGCAGAGAAAGCGTTGAACTTACAATATATACTTATCATTGGAATTTAAAAAAATAAACCCAACGGGAAGAAACAGACGGGAAAATAGTTAAATAGTTCATATCAAAATACACTTCATTTTATTTATGGTTTTTAAATATTTCATGTTTTGTGTTTTCGGTAGTTAGAACTACTCAGCTGACGAATATGAGGTGCGTGAATATGAGTTAGCGCATCAAGTTAGAAGCATTGAGATGAAAAACTGGTAGAAATGGTACGTACAAGAGTCTTAAAAATATTATAACCAAAACCAAAGGCAAATATTCTAGTGATTTATCGGGAATATAAATCAGGAGTTTATCAGGAGTTTAATTCCACTTCAAACATTTTAATCTAAGGAATATTTTATTTTATTTGCCAAGGTCTTTCTTCCATCTAATCTCACAAATCCTACATAACTTTGCTCGCTGTAACTAAACAGCATGCCCTA
Organism: Orthonychiurus folsomi; assembly: GCA_036851895.1. Classification (NCBI taxonomy): domain Eukaryota; kingdom Metazoa; phylum Arthropoda; class Collembola; order Poduromorpha; family Onychiuridae; genus Orthonychiurus; species Orthonychiurus folsomi. Next base: position 19,084 of record JAAXYW010001351.1, on the reverse strand, counting down.
TTTTCGACATTCCTTCCAATCAAAGCCTCGTCCAACCAAGCACACCCTCTTCATCTTTACAAGTTCGTTAATTTTATTCGGAGAAAAACCCTTTGTTTTGATTTGAATAATTTTTCAGGAGATTTAACCCAAAGGCAAGAAATCCTCCCCTCTGAGAATTCATATTTGCAGTTTTGACATTGCATATTTGATTTTCTCCAGTCATACGTGGACTCATACATTAGTCACACAAAACAACTTCATTTCCTCTACGCCGCGCCATGGGACCCACAGCGCAGCGTCTGAGAATAAAATCTTTCTCCCCAAAAGGAAACCACAAAATCGTCACCACACAATTTCGAGACAGTCGAGACACATTTCTTTTGTTGTTCAATCGTTTGAACTGAATTCATGTTTATGAAGTATGAGTTTGACGTGAGATGAAAGGAGGAAGAATTTGCATCACAATAACAACAAAAGAAAACTGAGGACCAAGTATCCCCATCATCTCTTCTCGGATCCAGATGCCTGCTTTCCCGAAGTTTTTATTTGAAGTGTGTGTCTGTGGTTGGAGTTGACTTACTAAATTTGAAAACGGCTGAAGCAAAGCTCCTTCAATTTCAATTTATTTTTAAGATTCCTCAACACAAAGACAATTCTTGGCAAAGTTACTATGCTGAATCTCCACTTCTGTTACCTGTGTTTTTGTGCACTCTCCTATTATAGTATGCGAAAATTATAATCGAGGAAATCCGCCGTTCGTTTTATTTTTTAAACGTCTAATTATACAAATTTGCAATACAAGCTTCAATTTGCCCGAACTAACGACCTAGACCATCCCACAAATATCCCCAATCACCCTAGCAAATCTTCGGAGCAAAAACTCATAATCTCAGCAAGAAATTTCAAATTGTGTTATTTTTAGAACTTCAATTTGACCGTGTAATATCCACATCCACCGCATAAAGTAAACACCCTGTAGAATTTAGAACGGAGCACAGGTCTCGTTCGTGTGTGTTTCATAACATGTCTTGGATTCCGTATCCAATTTCCGCATCTTCCTCAGCCTACAAGTTCTTAATTAGTTCCGGGCAACTCAACTCAACGCGTTTTCATTCCACATCCCACTCGAGTTGACATGAGGCTTAGCATGACGCAAACGTGACATGACATGGCGTGCAGTGCGTTGCAAGATATACGAGTAGATTAGGATGAGATGAAATTGGAAAGTTAAAAATAAGCCCGGGCGCATAAGACTTGCCTCAGCGTCGGCCACACATCCAACCACGTCTGTGCTAAATGTCCCGCAATCAACTCCATGCATAATTATCACCGTAGCTGTAGTCGCATCCTCAATTTAATGCAGTCAGTCCAGTGTATACATATCGCTAGAACAATGTTAATGAAAGTATAGGACTACTACAAGGAGGTCGTTGATTTTCACCGACTTGGCTCACCGTATGATTCTGGGTAAGCAAACCAATTAAAATTGTATTTGTAATAGTGGAATCACTGTTTGAGCTAAAGTTATAATAAAGGTTTCAGGTTGTACGCACGGATGATGTATACTTTGACGATGATCTGTTTATTGTTTTACTCGTGTCATGCAAGAAAAGTTTGATCGCGCCTGAATATTTAATGCGAAATTCTAGTGTTTCGAAGGTTTGAAGGTATTTACTCCTACACGCACATGTGGAGATTCAAGTATTCTTTTTAAAACGAGGTTTTATTGTAGTCTCCTCTGTCCTGTTGTGCGAAACGTATGACGACACTACTTGATTTTAAGCAATAAATAGATATATTATAAGACCATGAAACCACAAAGCGTCCCACTTAAACCATGACACATTTCAAGAGTCAAATACCGACAAATACATCAGCATCAGCAACCTGGGATACGATTTGGATAATATTCACGGTTGTCAAAATCAATTACATACAACACATTGCCCAATTCCAAACTGCAATACACATATTGCGAATGTCTAGATTAAAAATTTGTAACATATACAAGAGGAAAACGAGAACTTGCTTCAAAAATCTTGTATATAAAATTAATATCTGAGGCTAACAAGATTTTTCTAGTTTAGCATAGTTTTATTTTACAGAGTTGGAATGTTACTTTTATAATTCTATGGGTTTTATTGCAACGGATGATGTGTACATCTTCAATCCTTCCTCTTTATTTACAAATTAAAGGAATCAATTTGTTTTCCCTTTCCTCCGATCACGCAGTTTAAATTTGATTAAATGAAACAAAAGAAATTGTTTTAATAGCCAAGTTGATGATGACACATCTTCCCTTTTCCTTCACAGTAAATTCAATTCCCTTCCATCTCCATTTGCAAATCCCAACATAATGGATGAATCAAAAGAAGGCAATCCGAATCCGTGACATGACAATAGTATGACTTGTCTCTCGCACGCACGCGCGCGCGTAGACAACTGACATTACATCATAGTACAGCACAGCATCGCACGAGGAGTCCCCCAAAAAAACTCAAAGCTAAAGAATTAAAATTTTACCTGAATCACTCTAGTGTCTTTCTCAAGATTTGTTTCCAATGGAACAAGGAAGTCCACGTAGAAGGCTTTCAACTGCAAATTGTAACAAAAGGAAGAGAAATCATCAACACACAGTATTGAATTCCGATCGACGATGATTTTGTTTGTAACACTTTCAATTTATAGGATCAGTCCAATCAAGTGTCAGTATCAAGATTGGAATTGGTGATTGACAAAAAGGGTAGTTAATTCACGCTAATTGAAATCCCACTTAGCACGTTCCCCTTGATTCACTTTGTATTTATTTTTAGCCAGTGCTAAAATGAAATGTGTGGAAGGGCTGATTTGTAGCTGGAAAGGGATTGGATTTGTCAATTGAAATGGGATTCTGCCCGAGTCGAATCCAATACGATAATGTCTAACTTAGAATAGATGACACAGTCCCAACTTCTTGGTACCCATTTACTAGGTCAATTTAAAAAAATAAAATATCCGGCACGCGGGTACTTACTGTGCTCAACTGTTGGGTGTGAATTTCCTTGAATACGTCTGTTGCCTGCACCAAAGACAAACCTGGTAAAAAGGAAGACAAATTGTAGGTAAATTATCATCCAATATTAATTTAAACTTGTGCTGCTAATGGATTCTAGATTCTAGAGTCTAGATAACAGTCTAGATTAAACTTAATTCGGATTACCCATAATTACGTAGCAATATCATACTAAGACAGTACAGTACTTCCAAAAATTTGCAACTGGAAATAAGCGCGTGAATTTGAGTAGTTTACCATAATTTCTGATGCGGTTTGCTGTTCAGGAGTATTTCGGACTAGGATCTATCGATATGGTTCAGACTAGCTATTAAATTCATGAAATACGGCCCGGAGTAAAAATATCCGTTTAAAAATCAAAGCGCCAAGAAAATACGAGAATACGGACTTCCCAAAACTTGAATTTATGTATTATCTATCTAATATAATCGTAAGCATGTCAGAGACGGACCTTTACACATAAAATTTTCAGTCGTCGGGTTTAGTAAAAATTTAAAAACATAAATATTTAGTTTACTTTGTTCTAAAATGATCGAGTCCAAAATAGTATCTGAGTTGCAGTTGCACGCATAAGTGTGTAATAAAATCATAAATATGGTCCGGCACTACGCCCGACCCATGAATAAACTTGGTAATAATGTAGAACCCAATAAAAAATTAAAGTTCGTTTTCTTTCTTTTCACAGGTTATGAATTCGAATTCCCGCATCGTGTCACGTCAAAGGATTTGATGTGTGCTGGAAATCTGAAGTTCCCTTGTCCTCCTCATCTTTACCAAGAGAAATTCAGATTTATGTGTCTTGGAGAGGATGAGAGTTGAGTTAAAGCTCATTTTTTATTCTCCCTGCTCTGGTTTGGTGAATAATATCATGAATATTACATTAAACATTATGATGAGGTTTCTGTTTCCCTTATTTATTGCCCTAAGCTACTTACAAATCCTAATCGCAGGACCAGATGAATTGCCAATCCTTAGCTACAAAGTACAGCGACTTCTCACTCCTTCTCCTTCCATAGTCAAAATGTGGTGAGAAACTCAACTCTATTTACCATTTCAAACATACAACTACGCTTTACGCTTCAACCAATTTCACAAACAGCAATCTTATTTCCAGGACCAGGTCAATTCCAGTCAAGAACTGGCCATCCAATTCCCAAATGAAAATGTTGTTTGTCTTGAATTTAAAATTTACGGTGTGAGCTGCGAACATAGCATTTTATATTTTCAAGCCTGTAATTCAATTTCCGTCCCTTTTTGCATGTAAAACACGTCCTATTTTGACAAATTGTGTTAACCACTGCACTTGTATTCCCTTGTGGACTAAAAAAAATTGGCAAAACGAGGATGTTTGCAACGCAAATTTACAACTCAGCATGTCAAAAACCCCAAACCTCATTGCGAATAAATTTTACATGATAAAATTCACTGTAGCTTTATGTCTTGTGGTAGTGGCCTAAACAGGATAATTTTTTCCGCCAAGTGAACGTGAACGGCAAGTGGATTTTGGGATGGTTGGAAATTGAATGGGGATGACAATCCCATAAAGTAAGGGGACGGATGGATCCCACTTCTCATCTTTTACCTGGAAGGAAAGGCGTGCATTTTTATACTGTATTGTGTAAAATTCTGGCTCCTTCGTCTTTTTTTATGAGATTGAGATGGATGAGGGAGCTGTCTGTTGTAAAATAAAACTTGGGTCTCTCATCTCACATTACAGCTAAAACACAACGTACGGCTCGTCGCCAACAATTCCAAGAGAAAATCATTCCGCTTTGAAATACCGGAGCTCCTAACTCCTAGGCTCCTTTTCACGCCAAATTACTTGGCACATTTTTCTCTCCTTTTTCCGGCCTTCAAGTCTCGGATTATTACTTTTCCTTTTTACTTTCAAGCCTTCAAGCCTCGGATTATTACTTTTCCTTTTTACTTTCAAGCCTTCAAGCCTCGGATTATTACTTTTCCTTTTTACTTTCATTAGGGATACATTGCACAGATTTAAATAAATTAAAAACCTAAAAAAAAGTTTTTATAGTATTTGAAGGACCACGTGATATCTAATGAGCATTAACGTTGTACATTAACGTTGCATCCAACACAAAAAAATGGGAGTGTGGGACACCAAACAACAATACATTGCATTTGGATTTGTACCAACTAAAAATAAACCAAAACCACAATAAATGACAATTTCTTCAAATTCTAAAGAAGGATTGAATCCGATTGTGCCATGTCATATGGCTCAATAACAAGAATTGCAACAAAAAGTAAAAATGACAAAAACTGTGCAAAACCTTCGTAAAATCCATTAATCTTGGACTGCCTGCCTGCACCTTCCTTTAGGGTAAACTACATAAGCAGCAGCACGCGTCCAAGCGTCCTTATTATTTTCTGCCAAAGAAGATCCCTTTTTTCCTCAAACGAAAGATGAATGAATGAACGTCAAACTTTTTCTCCTTTTTTCCTTAGAAATGAGAAATTCATCAAGTGTAATGATGTGTGAGTGCGTGGCGTGGACGTACCGTACGTGGAAGGAGGATAAAGAATTTGATGGCTCAGAGCAAGCGGGAGTTGAATTAAATTGGTTTTAGCGTGTGTGTGTGTATGACCGAGTTTAAAAGAAGTCACTAGTCAAGTCACTAGGTTATCATTACCATCTTCTGGTCGTGCTCGTGTATGTGAAGTTCAGGGAAATGGACATGCATGGGAATTCACATGAACCAAACTTCTAATTTGTCTGCTAACCTCTAAATTTTGAAGGGAAATCCCATCAGTAAAATTTAATCTGGTACTTCGATTGGAGCAAAATCGACCTCTAATCTACAATGCATTTTGATTTTAGACCTATAACCATGAAGTGCATAAATCAATACAAATATACTCCCAAATCGGCGTCCAAATTATTCCCAAGAATTTCTAATTCAATTTGTATTTTCCTTGCAATTCTATCTTATTTTTTTAGTTGTATTATTTTCATACAATTTTCCTAGTTGTAGCTCAAGAATTAACAATTAAGATATTCAATTTCATGTAGGCGCACACGTACGTGCACTTCCTTTCATTGAATACCCAAACAATACAAATCCTTTCCTACAAATCTGAGCTTGAATCCCTTCGGGTCAAGTCTGGGTCATAAACAAGTAAAACAACTGAAAGTAAAAAAGAAAAAGTGAGCCAGACAAGACGAGTGAGTCCTCATTTTGTACGAGGTTCGCTGAGCTGAGTAAGTGTCTTGTGTCCATTAACCATTTTGCCTACGGAAGTTGGCTACATGTGCGGAAAAGTCCAACTCACACAACAATTGGACAACAAATCCCATCCACACACATGTATGTATAAATTCACACGTAATCCACTGCTGTCTGCATCATAATTTGAACAGTGTTGCTGTCATAGTGGGTAGTGGGAGTGGGTTCAAATTTCCCTTTGTCAATTAATTCATTGCCACTAATTCCAAATGTTTGCAAAATCCGCAGATTTTCGATGTGAGAATGTGCATGGGATGCAATAGTAGATATTCCAATTTCCTCGTCTCAAAATGTGTGTCAAACTGATCAATTTTCAATAAAATCAAATTTGATGATCAATTACTGTCCAAATCGTATTTATCTAGCCAAATGTAAATCAATGTAACCGGTTGGGTTGGGATGGACGCGACGACGATGACGCGACGCAGCACGCAGGAAGGCGGCTGATTCTTTATGGGACACACTTTTCCATACGTGCTGTGCTTACAATTACAATTTGCATAAAATTAAGGAACCCACGCAGTCGGCGGGCCTGCTACACAGAAACAGTTTCCTCAAATTAAAGGAATCTTAATTACACAAAATTATCTCGTTAAAGGGAGTGCTCGTGAATTAAATCCTTAATTCCTGAATAATTGATACTTTTCTTCCTGAAATTATGTAGTAATAATTTTTTGTATCCTATAATCCTTGCCAAAAACAATTAACTCACGTGCCTGCATGCACTTATTTTGTAATAAATGGTAATTTGATAAATGGAAAATAATTTATCATTTATCAATTAAATTATCGCGCAGCACAATTTATTGCCTTTGGCAAGTACTTGAATGCCAAACAAGATATTTGATAAATTGAACCAGCTAAATGACAAAACAAGTTCCGAATTTTCCAAATACTTACCAATATCCCCAGCACATCCCAATGAGCTCTGTTGTGCCTGTCTTGATAATTTCCCCAAAGCTTCCAAGTACAAGGAGCAAGCCGCAGACGCACCTATCATTCAAATACAAAAAAAAATATGAAAAAATACCCTTTAAATCCCTCCATCCTCCTTTAAAATAAAACGAAAGATAATGGCTCCATGTCCCAGCCAGTCCTTCCTTCCTCAAAAAGTACATTTCCATTTATTCGAAAACTTTTCCCATTCTCCCAGCATCTAACATCCATGCAAATGGGCATTTAATACTCCCACCCACCCACAACCACGACGGACGACGACGGCGACTCCACCAAAAGTTAAATCTGAGTGAAGATACGAGGACATCCCACAAGTAAGTCTCCATCCCGAAGGTAAATTGAACAATTCAATTGTCGTAAAACAAATGCAAGCAAGATTCCCAAGGCCCGAGATTGAAAAGTGGGAGCGGAGCGGAGTGAGGAAAGTTTTCTTTCCAAAAGTCGCGCGCGGCCGCGGCGGGAAAGGAAAATTGAAACCCGCCCGGCCCGACCCTGTTTTTTTTCTTACCGTCCCGTCCGTCCCGCCTAGTCACCCAAATCTACTTTTCTCCCTAAAGTGATTTTCATCCATTTTTTTCACTTTTCCCACCACCCTATCCAGGACTACTTAGTTGCACTTGGGTTCTGGTTTTTGGGATTTCGGAAATCAATGTGTGCGAGGAGAGGAGAGGGCGACGGACGACGGCGACGGTCTGTCTCCAAGTACTCCAGGGAAACACACGCCTATTTTATTTGACTTTCTTTGAGAACTGTCGCATTTTGGGCATCAGACCAAAGTTAAAGTCAAACACTTGGATTTTGACTCAAGATCCCAAAAGTTATTGGGGAGGAGAGTGTGGTTTGAAGGGTCACTTGAAGGAATATGCCGACTCATGCATTTATGAGGGGATATCTTATTTTATTCTGGTTTTGACGGAAATCCAATTCTGGAGACAAATTTGGGTGTATTTGATTTATATTAACGTTACGATTTTAGTTGATAATTTGTATAGCTGTGATTTATCCATATTAACCTTGTAACTCTAAATATTTATGTATTCATCCCCATGTACTTTACAGGAGCACTACAAGCCAGGATACAACCACGACAAGTGACGCATAGGATACCATCCTAATTTGCAAGCTTTCTACATCCAACAACAACATTACCACTAATCATTTTAAATAATTACTTAATAACTAGTAAGGATAAGGAACCATATTGCTACAACTTCCGTAGTTGCGTCATACTTGGACGGAACCACAATGAGGTTTGAAATCACGTAGCCTTTGGCCATCGTTTGATGTAGTAATGTTTTAAAAACCAATTCGTAATTATGATGAATAATTTATGTTATAAGTACGTTAGTAAAGTTAAATAAATTGAAGGCAATACTTCAGGTTACAATGGCAAAAAGGGAATCGACGAACGAATTCGCACTCATACAAATCTTCAAATTAAACATTGTGTTGTAATAAAAAAAAACATCAAAAGCTTCAGTTCAAAACAAAGGCTTTGTAAACTCAAGACTAATATTCCCTACGTACGCGTACTCAAGATTAGGAAACGAGGAGATCTGAATTTGTCTTTTCCATTAAGATCCTTCGCTCGCGGCTGTACACAGTCTCCTGACACTTTAATATCCTTATTTACTGCCAAACCGCCCACCTAAACCATTCAAAATTATTATAAATCCATTTGCAAGGAAACAATGCGGAATTCCTTCCCCCACTAATTCCTCATTCTCTGGCAAATGTCAACAATTTATTGTGTCCCCCTATTATGTGGTTGTGGAGTGGCTCTTACGCTACTTACAGACGAAGTGAATGGGAAACTTACCCTGAAGAGACTTCAAGTAAGCCTTTCCTGTAGCAATCATTTGTCTCGAGGCTGGGTTGAAGTTCTCCAAGATGTTCTGTGGAACAAAAAACAAGAGAAAACGCATTAGTGGACTTGTATAAAAGTATTATGTAGGATTCACCACGCTTGACTTCATTCATATGATGACAGGACGTGACACATATCATAATCATAACGAGGCGAGAGGATAGTGGAACAATGACTGACTTGACTGGCATGCTAATTCACTTTCATGTGTATTCTGGGTAAGAAATGAATGGCACAGACATCGTAATTTTGAAGTTGAGGCGAAAATCTTAATTCTTATTCGTGTTTCCGGATTTAATAATAAAATGTCTGGTTTTTTGTCAATATTTTGCCCGTTCAGTTGAGCACAGAAATTTGCAAACGCGATCCACCTAAATTTGTCGCAAATCGGTAATCGCACTTTTATATCTGACCAGAAACTTTTTACAAATCTATCGTTTAATTTNCGCACTTTTATATCTGACCAGAAACTTTTTACAAATCTATCGTTTAATTTTCAGGTGTTGTTGAAATTTATAATAAATTGCCCATGCTACGGAACTCATACCAGTGTGCATAGCAGTTATTAAATTATTTAATTCTGGCCGGAGTGGAGCGCATGTTTAAACACACGAAAAACATAAAAATCAATGTCTCTATTCCAGAACCCGGCTTGCCATATTCTCTAAGCGAAACTAAAGTATTTCAAAATTACAAGGAGATGTTCATCTTCTCCATCTAATTTTGTAAAAACTGAACAATGCAATCACTCAAGCTAACAATGGGATCATTAGAATACAAGCAAATCGCATGGGACTCCCATGCTGTTCACTGCGACTGCGACCGCTTCACTTAGAATAACTCTTTCCTATTAATTGCAGTTCATCCCAATCACTATTCATCAACATCAACTTCTTTTCCCAAATTAACTTTCTGTGCTGGACTGGGGGCTCAGGGGCTTCAATGGACATCAAACAAATAGGACTTGTCTGGGTGCACTCTCCTGTACTGCTACGACGTACGAGTCCAACGTGTCATCATTAAGAGCAATTAATTAAGAGCAAAATGGATTTACAACAGTCAAATGTATTTGCATTCATGGGCATTGCCATTGGAGTGGGACCTTTTATAAATCTGTCACAACCCAAGCCAATGCCATCCCCACAAAATTCGAATTGCATTGGATTTATTGACCATTGTACTTGGACAGTCAATTGGAATTGTATTGCAATTTTTCATTCTTGTTTGGGAAGTGGATCTATGCTATTTGCCATTGGTTTGAGGATTGGAAGATGCTCATCCTTCACGGGAATTCCTTTGGGCAATTTTAATCCGTCCATGAATGAATGAATGGAGGATTGGAAAATAAATGATCAATTCAATTGAGGTTTTGAGAAATGACTCCCTGTCGCGCCTTGGGAATCTTCACAGGGAGACAAACCCTTGGCACACACACACACACACATGAACAATGATATAATAATGAGGAACTTTGACATTGATTGGAGATGGGATGAGTGGATGTGGAACTCCAAAGGTAGGAGCAAGAGATTTTAAATGGAACAAGATTCAGGACACCATTTACGTACAAGTTTGTGGGGTAAATCACAATGCTAGATTTTGTCTCAAATTCACATGATTTATCCGAATTCTAGTAATGCTCTTCATTTTTTTCAAAAAACAGTATAGTTTGTCGCAAACATACAATTTTAACTAATCAAAACGAATATGGTCACATTCGTACAAATAGCGTCGAGAAAAGCTTATTTTCTTGACTCCTTCTTTAAATACTTGGGTTCAGTTCTTTATTGTATAATACACAAAATCAGGTTTTTGGTTTTGAAATTAGATTTGATTTATTCGTGATATTTGTAGATCTCAATTCCGGGCTGAATTAAACAAATGTAACATTTAGTACCAACGAAATCAATAGGTAGCAAAAGCCTTGCTATAACTTGCCAGTTTGAAAAAGGTTAAATATCACAAACTGACAAAAACGCCCCGAAGTCAAGCACCCACCTTCAATCTAATTTTGATACACCTGCTCCCATGTAATAAACGTGGAATAGATCGTGAGATGAGACAAGTCAGTTTGTTAAGACAAGTTCGATGGGAACATACGTAAACACAAAGCACATGAAGAGTATAGCCCATAAGTACAAGAGAGAATGAATGACCCCGATCCTCCATTTATGTCAATGTGGGTCACTCAGCCTTTCCTATTGGTCAGTGGCAGAAAGCAGAAGGGACTTGAACCGTGTAAAACCCATAAAGTTTACCATCCCTTTAATAAATACAACTGCAACTCCATTGCAGGCGGAGGAACAGGCGACGCGACAGGTAACGGAACGGGAATACCTTTGACTGAATGGGAACTCCAACTCCAACTCCTCTGCTGTGTGCTATGCTGTGAAAATTTCAAGTGTAAATAATATCCACTCAAAATGTTTCCTCGTCTCAGTTTCCAAACACAAGAAGGTGTGCTGAGTGCCAAACAGATAAATGATATTTGTCTATATTTATAATTCAAATTCACAGCTTTCTGGGCTTTCTTTTCTAGGACACAAATATTGTGGGTGCACACAATTTGTGTGATGCGGTGATGCTGACTTCGACGGAGCTAAAATATGAAGCCAGATTTCTTCATAGAAAATTTGAAGCAAAACAATCCTCAAAAATAGATTTTTCGGAAATCTCGGATTAAATTTTAAGTTATTGGACTCCGCTTGTTTTTTTTATATTTCGGATAAATATTTAACTTGTTTCCTCGTCTCAGTTTCCAAACACAAGAAGGTGTGCTGAGTGCCAAACGGATAATGATATTTGTCTATATTTATAATTCAAATTCACAGCTTTCTGGGCTTTCTTTTCTAGGACACAAACATTGTGGGTGCACACAATTTGTGTGATGCAGTGATGCTGACTTCGACGGAGCTAAAATATGAAGCCAGATTTTTTCATAGAAAATGTGAGGCAAAACAATCCTCAAAAATAGATTTTTCGGAAATCTCGGATTAAATTTTAAGTTATTGGACTCCGCTTGTTTTTTTTATATTTCGGATAAATATTTAACATCTACTAAAGTTAAGTTAACACTGGGTTCCAAATCTTGGCTTTGAATAAGTTAGCCCATCGAATAGTGCGTATCACAATTATATGTAGGAAAAACAAGCACTAATTCATCACGACCAATAATACACAGTGGAAGTAATAATCCAGATTAATTGATGAAAACCCTTACTGTGATCCTTAATTAAAGAAATTTGACCTAATAGCACAAAAGCCCAAGAGGAGAACTCCAAGCCATGCAGTCTCTACAAACAAATTTGCATCCGTGAAATATGTATGACTTCAAATTGCGAGCACGGCACATTGGAGGCGACGTAACCAACATATGTTCCATATGATCTCAAACTTTGGCCAGTCGGTTATGTACTGCACGAGGAGTGGAAATTCACATGTCACACATGTGAATTAGAAGTGCACGGCTTGATTTGCGAAGAGAAATTTGCATAAAACAAACAAAAGGTGTGATTTATAGTTTTGATTGGCGCTTTCATATGGCGCTTCCTCATGTGGCCAAATGCCTGCTTGCCTTGACATGTGGTGTCTGCTCCTGATAATTAGTTATGGATAGAAAGCGGATGAGTTTTGCAAATTGCCGACGGGGCTTAGTCAAATGAATGGAGCTGTAATTAAAATAAATTAGGAAAAACTTCCTTTGTTTCAGTCCTCTGGTTTGTCGTGGCTGATTTGTCAAATTGGGCGATGAGGATATGTGCGTGCGTATGCCGGATTCTATGTGGCACATGGTTCAAAATGGTACATGCTGCAAAATATTATTACGAGTTTTTGAAAACTAATACACATTTGCCCCACCTTCCCTAAAATGGATATGTCAATATTGATTATTGCAATGTGTAGTCGTTCCAATGCATGGGATCATTCCGAATAAGTTTATGGGGATTTGTATTGCATAATAATGGAAGTGTTGTAATTAGATTTAATAAATGTCTCACATTGTTTACAAAATTTTGAATTTGCATTGTAAATCTATAGGCCATGGCCATATTGAGAATCCACGCACAATTATTGTACAAATGAATGAACACTGATTTTGTTGAATTGAGATGATTATGTGTCCTTTGTTTTCCAACAATATAATTATTGTATCAATTGTGGCGCCATCGTCATTTAAGCTGTGAAGCTGTGACCAGGGTCTTTACTTTCCCTTTTGCTTATAACTAATCCACATGCTACAGAATTGAACAAAAAAGCTAAGCTTGTGCTGTGCTGTGGCTATTAAATTATGTCAAATAGAGGACTTATGACATTTACATGCATGCCAATTACGAATTTAATCCTACGCATTTTCTCATCAAGTTGTACTATGTACTTCGCACGGGCCAAACCCCAGCAAAGCACCAAAATATGACACGCCATGTGCCGTGCTATCATAAAAAGAATAGTAATGGATCCACCTCAAAAGAGCTTTGTAATTATTAATTAGCAATTAGGTACTATTATTCAACCCACGCGATAGCGATGGGGATCTATGATCTTCCTTCAACTGAAATTGCTCATTCTTTCTGCATGAGTTGGTTTTGGATTTCACAGTTTGCTTTTATGTTGCGTTGTAAAGGAAGATAATTGCAGCGTAGGGATTGGGTTACGTTTTGTTTCAAATCGACAATACATTTACACATTACAATCTGTAAGAGTAGGAAATTGAATGATGAAAGTTTTTAAAGCAAAGCCCATCACTGAAATGAATCCGATGGCACACAATGCAATGTTACGTTTGAACGATTTAACTGTTTATATGGTCATTGCGGTAGTCAAAATTTTATTAAGATAAATGGCTTTAATGTTTGCGTTTTGTACAACAAAAATCAAAGAATAAATGAATTCATAAACTTACGAAAACATTCGATGTGGAATGGCAGAGCCCAGAATATGTAACTTATTGATTTGCAGCGTAGGGATTGGGTTACGTTTTGTTTCAAATCGACAATACATTTACACATTACAATCTGCAAGAGTAGGAAATTGAATGATGAAAGTTTTTAAAGCAAAGCCCATCACTGAAATGGATCATCTGGCACACAATGTTAGGTCTGAACGATTTAGCTGTTTATATGGTCATAGCGGTAGTCAAAATTTTATTAAGATAAATGGCTTTAATATTTGCGTTTTGTACAACAAAAATCAAAGAATAAATGAATTCATAAACTTACGAAAACATTCGATGTGGAATGGCAGAGCCCAGAATATGTAACTTATTGAAAAACTTTAATAGAATCAGTGACTTGTAATATTTAAATTGAACAAGCTATAATTCCTCCTTGTGAACAATGACTTGAAATTCCAGTTAAGTGAAACAACATGAAAAAATTAAGAGAGCAAAATCTGAAAATGGATTTGGATCGTGAGTATATAATTTTCGAACATGGAGATGGGCTTGTACTCAAATGTAAATACATAATTACAGATGTAGAGGATTAAAATTGAAGGTTCTTCCTTCCATCTCGCCGTCGCGTCGCGTCGTATTCGTAGGGTTTGAGTTTGTAAAGAACGCGCGTACGTGTAATTGCAAATTCTCAGTCCATCTTCCCAGCCCCAACCTCCATCCCTGTCCGTCATTCAACTTAAACTCCACAAAGGAAGAAAGGGAGTTTTCGCACTCCCTTGCCTTCCCATGGCACATTTAACGAATTGTGATTGTGATTGCGAATTCTCTTTAGACCGTACATACAGGAATGGAACCCTAATTCATTGTTGCCGTCGGCCGTTCCTGAATCCGTCCGTCCGCTCATTGTTGAAGTTGTATTTTCCCATTGCCTTGAACACTGAACAACTCAGCAATTCGTCGTTTAATTTTTCATCCTGAAGGCAGGGATATTTGCATGCTTGCTAGGATTTTTAGCTAAAGGAAAAAGGAAAAGTGAAGAGACTCCACACTCGACTTTGACTTTTGACTTCCCTTTGGAATGAGGCTCTTCCTATCAGCCAAATTGCATTGTGAGTTTGGCTCTTATTGTTGTAATTGTAATGATTGTATAGCATGCATGGTGATGGCGGCCAACTAGCCTACGCCGCCGCAGGTGGACGACAATGACGACGACGACCCATCGATGCATGGGTTGGGCACTGGGCCGCGTCGACCGAGGAAAGGACGAGATAAGAAATCGAATAGGAATTTAAAACGTTGTATGCAAAATAAAATGAGCAATGCCAAATAATGCAATAATGGGTGTGTTCCTTGTGCGTGAGAGCGAAAACCAAATAAATGAGAAAGTTAAAATCTGTGATTTCATTCTAATCCGGATAGACTGACGACTCAACTTCTTTTTTGCAGGAATTAACGTGTAACACATTACACCATGATTTACTACATTTAAATTTGATACAATCCAGCGCGTTACATTTTACATAGCAAACGGTACCTATTAACTTGATTTGTAATAAATATAAGTAATACAAGTTAAAATTGGCAATGGTGTTTCGTTACATCCCGATTGAGCTTGGAAGCATCAAAACTCGTAGTAATGTATACGTTATATTTAATTCCTATTAAAATTTTTAACTTGATTTGTAATAAATATAAGTAATACAAGTTAAAATTGGCAATGGTGTTTCGTTACATCCCGATTGAGCTTGGAAGCATCAAAACTCGTAGTAATGTATACGTTATAATTAATTCCTATTAAAATTTTCAGCGGCATTTTATATCTGAATACTAAAATCTGGCCTCACTATTGTACATGTTAAACTGGCATTGGACATGTCAAATATATGAAGGCGGCGGCATCAGAATTGGTTCAAAGTAAGCAAAGGATGCCGTCTGAATGTTAATTAGTGCTAAAAATCTGCTAATCACATCTCACAGTAACTGTGTCGCAGACTACACAGGCACTCAGGCCTCTTTTTGTTCAAAATCAAATGTAATCCTATTGGATCAAATCCACATGCAAAGTGTGTGAATTCCTTTGAGAAAAATATAATCTCATCCAATACCGTACGTACGTCCGTACGCGGATGGATACGTGTCAAACGCATGTATGTTTTTATTTCTGCCTGAATAAGTAATTTCGTCATTCTTGCCATGACATGTGATGCAATGATTTGTTGTGCCGTGCCTCCACCGCACCACCCTGAGTGAAGGACCAAAGGCTTTTCCATTCACCCATCATCAAAAATTTGACAAGTGCTTCGTACGTACGTACATTTGGGATTTCTGCTAATATTCTATTCTCAATTTCCATTCAATTCAATAATATTGCGAAATCTTTGAATGATAGGAGGACATCTGCAACCAAATGAATTTGTTCGACTGAGATGAGACAGCATGTCGATCAAGAATAATGGAATGATTTGTAAATGAACCTTTACTTACTCTTTGTTTAAAATATTCGGATTGCGTAACTCTTTACATTTGTCTACAACATGTCATGGGAATTCGTAGTCACTTAATTGCTCGGAGGATTTTTTTCATGGTCTTTTGTAGTTGTGGTTTTGGCATTCATTTAAAAGGTGTGGGATGTTAAATTAAACGTATCAGTATTGTTGTTGTTTTTATATTACAACTGCTTGTCCCACCCACACAGGAATCTCAACTAAAAGTATTCAAAATCATATTAAACTTAATTAAAATTTTACGGCGTGGAAATATTTTAAATTAGCAAATGACAAATAAGACAAAAATTCACTAAAACGCCCACCTATTTTAAATAATATTTGACTACAAATAATTCCGTTGAGTTAGTTTTCCCCTCACTGTTGCTTATGCTTTTTTGCACACAAACAAGCTGTCAATCAAACCGTAAATCCCAATACCATTCAGCAAAACCTTACGCCGCGCTGACGACGCGACAGCTTGCACAAAATGAATTTCACACACATTCCAAATTCCGATCAGTGTAACGAGATCTCATGATTAGGCATCAGTTAAAAATAAATTAGCAAGACAAAAAAAACTACAAGGAAAGGTAGGAAACATCGAAGGTGCAAAGAGAATGAGAGGAATTTGAAATTTGAAGCGAGTGGATTAATTGCTCGAGTCTCACATAACAAAAAATTACTCTTGTCATTCAATTCCATCACGTACACATCACTCCCAGCCCTTCGTAAGAATGAGAGGAATTTGAAATTTGAAGCGAGTGGATTAATTGCTCGAGTCTCACATAACAAAAAATTACTCTTGTCATTCAATTCCATCACGTACACATCACTCCCAGCCCTTCGCCAAAAGTCAGCCTTTGTTCATAGGAAATATGATGCTGGAATTAATTCTAAGTGAGTATAAAAAAGCGTATGTACGTGGGCTGCAAGGTATTAACAAATTTAGGGCCTAGCCCCGCCCGGCCCTGATTGGTGCAATAGCAATACATAGTAGTGATTTCAAGCAATTAAATGCATGTGTGATTGGTTGGCTATAAAATAAGTGGAAATCTGGTCTCGTTGGACTTGAAAATTAAACTTTAAATTCAATTAAAAGCAGTTTAACGTAATTCCAGCTCTTAATTTGCAAGCAAGTGCGATGCACGCGTACATAAAAGCAAGTGCGAAATTAGATTTGCATTTGTATAAGTTGGCCTTTGGCTTGGATTTTGAACACAGAGGGCATGGTGACAGGTGGAATTGGCTCGTAGTAATTTAGTAATTAGCCAAGGGTCGTCGTCTCTCCAATCCTATCCTATGTACTTGGCGGCAAGGCCAAATCCTCGTGTGCGAACAGTTCCACTAATTAAATTCAGACGCGGACAATCTGCATATCATTACATGTTTGTTTGTTTGTTTGTGGG
Organism: Orthonychiurus folsomi; assembly: GCA_036851895.1. Taxonomy (NCBI): domain Eukaryota; kingdom Metazoa; phylum Arthropoda; class Collembola; order Poduromorpha; family Onychiuridae; genus Orthonychiurus; species Orthonychiurus folsomi. Next base: position 1,198 of record JAAXYW010001351.1, on the reverse strand, counting down.
TTAGAATTAAGGTCATCCTGCGGATAACTCACATAATACCATACGGCATTAATCCATCGGGGAGCTTTTGCTAATCCTTTGGATTGTAATTATGGCTAAAAATGGGACGAGAGGAAGTGGTGAAGGAAGTGTGAGCTCAAAATGCGTTGCGCATGCTCCTTGGCTAAGCTAACAGCACTTTTCGTAATGTATTTAACCGTATTTGCATCAACATCTTAAGAAATCACTTAACTTTCAAATGGACCGTTGCGTTGCCTCTTGCCTGGCATGACATGCATACCTATCCTATTTAAAGGCGACGACACTCATGGACATTCCTTGCTTAGTCATTGTAATATGGATGGACGCTCAAAATTGACCAAGGTTTAATTTTGAATTTAAATTAACATTTACGAATTGTATGAATGGGCCGGGGCCTGTGGATGGCTTTTGCTCTCGGGATTGTTTTTTGGCCTTCAGATCCCACTATCTTTACGCATCTCTTTTGTGCCTACTTAAACTGTTATGGAGGGAAACACCTTTGTCCTTTTGACGCTCGCACTTAATTAAGGAAAACTAAAGTTTAGTTGATTTCCCATAACATGTTACAAAAGAAATACACGAAGTTAAAAAGTCAATCATGAATAAATTTATATATTGAACTACAGTTACGAATTATGTTAGATGGGGAATCATTTTTGTAGCAAATAATTTTGGTTATTATATTAGTTTGATATGTATTCAAGTATAATTTGAAACTGAACAAAGGTGTGGACAAAGAAATTACCAAGGTTAATAAAGCTTCAGGCCAATAAACCGCTTGTTACTCTTGATTGAATCTCATCACAAAAAATTCGATTTCATGCGCGCATCCCAATAAGAAGATCCTGGATAGAAGTTTCTTTCCATTCTTCGCTCTCCATAATGCATCACGCATTGTAGAGCAGAATTTGCATTCAACTCCTGCCTATCTGCCTACATTGTTGAATCATTTTTTTCTTATTGCCTTCCCCTTTTATGTTTCGAACACCTACTTTGCCTTTGATCTGTTTGAAGCTCAAACAGTCAAAAAAATAAAATCCTTCAATTTTCTAGTGCCAACCTGCCGCGCTTGGCCTGGTCTGGTCATGTCAGCAAAAAAAAAATACCACGAGGACAAAAATTGCACTGTTCTTCTTGGCTGCAATTGAATTGAATCGGCTCCGAAATGCCCGCTTTT
>JAAXYW010001350.1:0-22412 GCA_036851895.1 Orthonychiurus folsomi | reverse complement strand
TTCAATATGAGTTTGTGTGGGTCCGCCGTACACAGAACTTTTGGCGAGGGAGAACACAGGCGTGCCTGCAGGTAGAACGCACATCAATCCCAACTCTATGAAATCAAAATGTTTCAGTGTCACACACCCACCCACCTCCTTGCCTGGACAGACATCACATCCTGATCTGCCCACGCGGAATCGTCTGGAGAGAAAGACGAGTCGAGAGGACTAATTGGATAATTGGTGAGCGGATGTACATTCCTTTCCACTCCTTGCTACACAATATCCATGAATGGATAATTAGTCAATTGTTAGCACGCGGTGCGGTGGCGAAACTGAACAGAGTTATTTGTGTGCTGTTTGCGGTTTTAGCAAATTCTACCTTGCCTTATCCGAGATTATAAGATGGTAAGGAAGAAGATTGATAGCCGAATTCGGACACTTATTGAAAATGGCATACACGCTGGACATCGATCAATGTTCGTCATGGTTGGCGATAAGGGCAGAGATCAGGTATGAACAACAACATAATTAACTGCAACTTCCTTAAGACAGAAGTTGAGATAATTTCCGATTCAGAAATTGACTTTGCATTGTTTCATTTTATAATAATGCAACAAGAATATCGTATTCCTAACAGGTGGTTATTCTTCATCACATGCTATCTAAGGCCACGGTCCGTGCTCGTCCAAATGTTTTGTGGTGCTACAAATCCGATTTGGGATTCAGCAGGTTAGCATTCTCCGAATTTTGTACTTCTTTTTGGTTTAAGAAAACTTGTAAGAATTTTGTGGACATTTTTATTAGCCATAGGAAAAAGAAAATGCGAAAATTTCAAAAAAGAATTGCGTCAGGAAAGATTGATGTAAATGAAGACGACCCCTTCGAATTGTTTGTTGCATCGACGAATATAAGATACTCCTATTATTCGGAAACTCACAAGATACTTGGACAAACTTTTGGGATGTGTGTACTTCAGGACTTTGAGGCTATAACACCTAATTTATTGGCTCGCACAATGGAAACCGTTGAGGGTGGCGGAATAATTATTATCTTACTTAGAACTGTTGAATCGCTAAAACAGTTATACACAATGAATATGGATATCCATTCACGATTCCGTACTGAAGCACATCAGAATGTTGTCTGCCGTTTCAATGAAAGGTGAATTCATCAACTTTTACAATTCTATTCTCTTGACCATGTTTTCTAATTTATTTTGACATCTTTACTAGGTTTATTCTTTCTCTGTCAACGTTTGAAAATTGCATGGTTTTGGATGATTCTCTACACGTTTTGCCAATATCTTCCCACACTGCTGACTTAACATCTACAATTCCTAGTGATGGTGTGGATGGACAGTTGGTTAGCCTGAAGGACAGTCTTAAAGAAACTCAGCCCGTCGGTGTTTTGATTAATTGTTGCAAAACCTTGGATCAGGTATATTTTAAGCTTGAGACCACTTACATTTTAACCTGGCCATCGAATTTGGACAGATTTGATGAATCCTGGCTTTGCCTTTATTGTTAATTTTGTTTATGCGAATCAGTGAGTCTTTTATTTTGGTTTCATTAACAGGCGAATGCAGTGCTAAAATTCATTGATGCAATTTCTGAGAAACAGCTTAATTCAACCGTGACCCTTACTGCCGCCAGAGGGCGAGGAAAGTCTGCGGCTTTAGGACTAAGTATAGCTGCTGCTATTGCTTTTGGCTATTCCAATGTTTACGTGACTAGTCCAAGTCCGGAAAATTTGAAGACACTGTTTGAGTTTGTTTTCAAAGGTCCCGAACTACCAATCTTATTAGGAAGAAAGGGTTCACTGACATATATATATATTTATGTTTAACAGGGTTTGAAGTACTGGAGTACTCACACCATGAAGATTACGATTACATAGAATCTAGTAATCCAGATTTCAACAAAGCCGTAGTTCGTGTTAACTTTTTTCGTGACCACCGGCAAACAATACAGGTTAGATTTCTCTAATACAACCTAGTAGCTTAATATGATTTCATTTCTGAGACTTTTGTTGCTTATGCTAGTACATTGACCCGCACGAGTCGCAGAAGCTGGGACCTGCTGAACTTCTAATCATCGATGAAGCTGCAGCAATTCCCCTGCCTTTGGTTAAGTCTTTATTTGGCCCGTTTTTAATATTCTTGTCCTCTACTATCAGTGGATATGAAGGTACCGGCCGTTCTTTGTCGCTAAAATTGATTCAGCAGTTAAGATCTCAAAGCAGCAAGAACATGGAAACTCTTGATTCCAAGGGGGCAACAAAAATTTCTGCTCGGGTTTTACATGAGGTATGTCCAATAAATAGCCGTCTTTAGTATTTATTCTTTGTCTGAAGGGTTATATTTGTAGGTTACGCTTGAAGAATCAATTCGATACAAACCTGGCGATGGGGTAGAGAAATGGTTAACAAACCTCCTTTGTTTGGATGCAACTGTCGCTCCACTTCAGCAAATACGGTGTCCAGCACCAAAGGATTGTGAACTTTACTACATAAACAGGTGCGGTAGTAAAGCTTGCTAACTTTTATTGAATTTTATGATCACATAGTTTTTTATCCTAAAATAGAGACGCATTGTTTAGCGGTCACGCTGTGTCGGAACAATTTTTAAAGCAGATAATGTCCTTGTATGTTTCTTCTCATTATAAGGTCAGGTTTGTTTCCTGTAGAGGTTCACTTTATTATTTATTTCAATTTTCAAATTGTCCAATTTGTTGTTTTAGTAACCAGTGTCTATATGTCTATTCTTCTGATTATAGAACTCCCCAAACGATTTACAACTTTTGTCTGATGCGCCAGCTCATGTCTTAATGTGTCTAATGGGGCCAACTGACCCAAACAAAAAGGCTATCCCTGAAGTTCTTGTGGTTGTTCAGGTTAGTGTCATGCCTAAAATCAGTAAGAGACCTACCAAAATAGTGTTTTATTAAATTTTACTTATTTAACTTCTGAAGTACTAAACCTGCGTTTGTCGTTTAACAGTTATGTCTTGAAGGTGCAATTTCAAAGAGGAGCATCTCATCTGGACTTGCTATGGGCAAACGAGCATCTGGTGACCTAATTCCGTGGACTGTTGCTCAGCAATATCAGGATCAGGACTTTCCTGTAATTGTTTCTATTACGTCATTAAATTGTATGGATTTTAAGCTTTGTTTACCATTTCTAATTTTTTGTGAAATTTCAGACAATGTCTGGCGCTCGAATAGTTCGAATAGCGACACACCCAGACTACCAACAAGTAAGTCAGAAAATATTTTACTAAATTATTTGCTTGCTGTAAGCATTGCAGGCATAGTTTGTGTTATTGCAAACTGTATACGTTGCCTGACACTAGATGGGTTATGGATCACGAGTAATGCAACTGCTGCAGCAATACTATGAGTTGAAAATGGATTTCGCTGATAATTTCAGCAGCCATAATGAGGTTGAGGCCGAGTCTGTTGCCGATGACGAGCTTAACCTCTTGACCGAACAGATTGGTGAGATTTGAGATACTAAAATTGGCAAATTACTGAAGCTTGCCTATTTACCCTTATGCTCCTTGCCGAAAAATCTGCAAGCGAAACGTGTGCTTAGATATTTCATATCGCTTTTTCCTTTTTGTTCCAGCGCCGAAGGCCACATTACCGCCTCTCCTGTGCCCACTGAAGGAGAGGGAACCAGAGAACTTGCAGTATTTAGGAGTTTCTTTTGGGATGACACTTGAGCTACTTAAGTTCTGGAAAAGGGCTTCTTTTGTGCCTGTCTACATGAGGTAATGCAGCCTAATTATTTTACTGCTGGGGTAAACTTGATTTTAGACATTGATTTTTCTTCAAATCTAGGCAAACGCCAAATGACTTGACAGGAGAGCATACATGCATAATGCTGAATGTTCTGCATCATGCAAACGAATCTACAAAATCAGCAGACAACACCTGGCTTCGAGAATATTTTAAAGATTTTCAACGTCGTTTTGTGTCCTTACTATCTTTTCAATTCCGACTCTACTCACCTGTTCTTGCAATCAGCATTCTGCAGAATAAAAGCGAAGCCGCGGAAATAGAGACTGGTAAGTAAGCGAGTGTTATGTGGTTTGAGGAGTGGAGTTGTTTATTTTGGTTCTTTCCCAATTAACAGATATTTCTGCCACCGAACTTCAGATGCATATAACTCCATACGACATCAAAAGACTCGACTTGTACACTAAGAACATGGCCGACTATCACTTGATTATGGATCTAATTCCAATTTTGAGCAGGCTATACTTCTTGCAAAAATTGGGAAGTGTTAAAATGTCAGCTGTACAAACAGTAAGTATTAGTATTTTGCTTTGTACATTTGTTACTGTGCTTGTACTCACTGGAATAGTTCCTTCAAGGAATAATTTTATGCGCATAACCTATTTCTTTTTAAGTATATCCTACTGCGTAGAATTTTAGCTTCTTGTTATTTTTCACTAGCACAAAAGCTAGTACAAAAAGATTCAAATTGACCAGCAATATATTACGTGGGGTTTGCCAATCGATCCTTTAAAAAATAAATCATCTCGGGTGAATTTGCGGTGTTATCAAACCTCCGCACGGCACCGGTTGGCGTTGGGCTGGAAAAGTGAATTATACATTTATACACTGCCTTTTCTTAATGCGTTTTGGGAACAGATAATTTTACACAGACAGTAATTGAATCACAGAGCAAACCTAACAAAATGTGTTTTCTTTCAGGCAATATTGTTAGGAATGGGTCTGCAGCACAAAGGAGTGGATGAAATTGCAGAGCCTTTAGGACTCGCTGGAAGCCAGCTCCTGGGATTGTTTAACCGTACAATTCGAAAACTTCTGGAATATATGAACGGTGTTCTTGAGAAGGATTTGTCGTTCCAGCTAACAACGTACAGCAGTGAGAAGACAAGTGCAATGTTGCCAGTGGCAGAAAGTTTGGCACAAGAATTGAATGTTGCTGCTGATGATTTGAAGAAAAAGCAGGATAAGGAGCTTGCACGTCTGAAGAAGGATAATCTTAGTTCATATGCAATTAAAGGAAGTGACGAGGCTTGGTCAGCGGCATTGAAAACTGCAACTCCAAAGCTATCAGTTAGCGTTAAAGTTGGAGAAAAGAGGGTCATTCCGGATGATAAGGAGGACGGAGACAAAAAGCGAAAAGGGGAAGGCGGAAAAGGATGGAAACGTCAAAATTCAAAACAGAAGCACCGGCCCAACAAACCGAAGAAAGCATCTTAGAGGCTTGATTTTTACACTTAACACTGTATTCTGATTTAATGTTTGCTTATTTCATTATATTTTAATAAACTCATTCAAAATGTTAGCTTGTTGAATGGTTTGGAAATTGTGCAAATTTAATAACAGCAACCTACGACTCTGTCTGAGGCCACAAGGATTCGTTTCATGGTTTCATTTATGTAACACTGATAACACAGGGTATTTTCTGAGCTTCTAAGAAGTTCGATGCATTTTCGTTATCCTTAAAAGTCGTCCGCCATGGTCCAGTGGCGTGGCGCGACGAGTCCGCCCACGGGGTCGTCTCTTGTGTCATTAATGTATTATTTAAAATTTTTAAATGGAAATGTGTATTGAAAGGTCGAGAAAATCAAAATGGGCATGGGTAGACTATTTACTTCAAGCATGCTTTCTGTTACTCCTGTTCTACGTGGTAATACGCACTGTGTAACGCACATTACCTCAAAGTAACGTAACGTGAGGAAAAAGTTTTGCGGATTTGCAAATCACCAATCGAACTGACGCACACACTTTCATGTTTTCCATAGTAAACCAAACAAAATTACGGCACCAGAAGAGGCGCGGAAAGACACAATCGTTAATCGGCGGAGGTGTAAACGGAATCTCTAGCGGATCAACAATTACTAAATAAAACCTCATGCTGCTGAAGTGCTGAGATACTGACCCCATTATTATTGAGGTTGAAATTACTTGATCTAGTCGGTAATACCCTGCTTCGACATTCGGGGCAGATAACAAGATATGCGATCCGGTAGTTGTAGTTATGTTATGAAAGTCAAGTCTTCTCTTAATATTGCATTTGCATTGGGTGCACGAGGACAGTGTAGATATAATATTTTTCGTGATTAAAAATAGCTGCCTTTTAAACCCTTCAGCTACTGCTTTAAAGAATGAATAAGTAGGCAAGTAAAATAGTAGAATTACGGAGAACATGGGGAATTGTTTGAGGTTTCACTAATTTTCTTGGGCCACGCACGCACGGTGCGGGGCGTGAAGGTAACGTATTTGTGCGGTGGTTGTTGGCCATGAGGATTTATCGCACCCTCCAGGCTTCCCTGCCGTGGAATTTGCTTGGGACACACACACATTCACTTCGCCTTCACTCAGTCTACAATTGAGCTACGACCAGTGCGGTTCCTACAGTTTACCCTCTTCATTCATGCTCAACGACAACTTCAAAAATCCAAGTAAATGTTAGCAATTAAACATCAAAAAGTTGAGAACTGCCCTGCATTAGATTTGGAGAAAGGTAAGACGTTATTGGAATTTGTACAAATGTCGATGTGCTTAATTATTAATTGGTACACAAGAAACACTGTACATCACGTACACCTGTAATGTGGGCTGACATCAAGAGTAGGGTTTTTCAACGATTTAATTTGTGTCCGGGTGGCCTGCTTTATTTGTTTAACGATTGAATGAGTAATACAATGTGAAACTTGATTCATTTTATCTTACTCACCATTGGTTTTATCTACATTACACAACTTGGTTTAATTATGCCTGAAGAAGTGTATGAGTATTTGAATGGGAGTATCCGCTGGGTTTACTGTGTTGTAAATTTGATCCTGAAAAGAGTGGAAAGGTTGGAGAGTTTGAATGAATTTTTTGGTATGCTTTTCCGTATATGCGTGTGTAAAGTTGTGAATTGAAATATAATGACAGAATTTTTATCAGAACACGTTTCAGTTCCATATTTTCTCATTTGCGGTGTGTTGGAAATTTATGTCCCTCTTATATCACAGTAGAGGCTCAATTAATACTTTGGTTCTTTCCCGGTTACAGAATTACATAGTCGAAGACAACTGATTGATAATTCCACGTGTTTAACAATTAATCCATGCCATGTCGTCGTCTGAAACGGAAGAAAATCTGCGGTTCCTTGAAAAATGGACAAGAGGAAGAGATGACAGAGTAAATAAATAGGACTTGTGCTGTGTGTAGTGTTGGAAGTGCGGCCGGAACTCTTAACACCCAACACCAGGGACTTGTTGCATTCCCCAAAATCCCTCCGAATTCGGATAGTGTGTGTGTGTGTGTGTGTGTGTGTGATATTTACAGTTGCACTTGGATTTCCAAAGTTAGAAGGCGAGAGAGACGTTGACGATTCCTGAATGTGAAGACATTTTTCAGAAAGAAAAGGGTTGGCCTGAGTTTTTCTGTTGAAAGAAAAGTTTTCACTGAATTCAGTCACTTTAGATTATGAAGATTTGACTGCAAAATCCATTTTTATTTTGAGAGAAGACAACTTAAATGCCAATTTAAGAACGCTCCAGTGTTTTCAAATTTAATTGCTTTCCTGACGAATTTCGGCCATTGCAGGTTTGTGATAGAAGGACGATTTTGCAAGTGTTAATCAATTACTGAGGCAGTTATTGCAGTGAACTTGTTGAGGACGCTATGTGCTGAGTTATTCTCCGAACTTATTGCGATTGTTTTCTATCGTTTCAAGAAATCAAAGTGATTCTCCCGTGAACGCTAAATCATTCATGATGGGTCTCCAGGCTTTGGAATTCACAGACTGCCTCACGGACAGCCCTTATTTTCGTGAAAACCTTCATTCACACGAGAAAGAGCTGGAGAGAACTAGCTCCCAAATCAAGGGATTGGTCAAGGACGTGAAGGAGATATTCAATGCAGCCAGACGTAAGTTCCATCGCTTTGCTTGTTTCATATTGAAAAATTAACTTCTAGAAACGACATATAGCGAATAGTTTATAATCCATGCTGCACATATGTACTAACACCAACCCACATATTTTTTGAGTCAGTAGCAATGACTCCGGCGGCCCTCGTTTGTTAGATTTTTTTTAAAAATTGGTAAATGTAAACTTAGAACAAGAATACCTTCGGCTTTTTGAAATTCTGGATTCAATTCGTTAATTTTTTGAACTATTTACTGCATTTATCTTCCTGCTTTTGTAATTTTAATTCCTATATACAACTTAAACAGCCTTATCCAGTTTGCGTCAAAAATTGTTGGAAACCTCACCCTTCTTGCAGGCATACATTCGTTAACAACATCAGTGCTGTACGATACGTTCGGAATCCTTTCCACCGTTTCCAATTTGTTTTCTTATGCGAATCTTGTACGATTTCTTGGGGATTACATTTGGCATTCTTCATTGTACAGACGTACAGACGCGAGGGCTTTCTTTGTAAGACATAAACAAGGACAGAGAACATCTTCTTTTCAAAAGTAAACAATAGAAAAAAGAGAGCACTGTACTTGGTGTTTATTATTCTATGGAGAATTGAGCTCATCAGCGCAGCAGCGCTCAACAGACGATTGCCCCAACTAATAAACGTAGCCTTTCCACCCTAATCCTTGCCCAGTTTGCCCATCGAATAATTATAAATAATTTCAACAGACGGACTTTTATTCAGAGCCGGATAATTTTGTTTGTAGCTACTTATTGTGCGTGCTGGGCTGGTCGGTAGAAAACGACGAGTCTTCCTTCCCAAAAATAATGAGGATAGGATGACATCGCACAAAATGATAGATGGGAGGATTTCAAGAAAACTTCGGCTTCCTCTTCAAGTCTCTTTGACATTTGAGAGAAGTAGAAAAAGAGATAGTGGTTTCACTTAAGAATAGAGGCACAACCAGGCCCAATAGTACTTTTTTTTTCAAGATGAGCCATTTTTCTTATTATATTACTAGGATAGGACTGTAGGACAAACTGTTGAAATATAATTTGACACTTCATACAAAATCTGCACCTTAGAATTGTTTGTTGGGCCGAGCCGAATTGGAATCACGCTCTTGTATTACAGAATTCTCAACTCATCTCAAAAATGGATTCTCACTCTTCACGAAGCGACATTAGTCCTGAATTGCGGGCAGGTGTCAACTTCAAGTACCTTTGGCTTGTGCTGTCGATTTGTAAAATTTATGTTCCTGCTCTTCGTACAAGTCGTTTGCTTGTGCCATCGTTATATTAGCGGCGGACGAATTTTTTTCTGATGAAATTGATTTGAACTACTGCAAGTTAGGGTAGAACTCATTAAATTTGGTCGAAGCTGTAAGGGCATTCACACCATCCACAATTTTCGGGTTCCCGCAATCTTGGGTGCCGGATCGTCAATACGTGCTTTGGAAAGGTGGAGGCAGCTGCAGATATACTTTAGATAAATGATTGGAGAAGTGGCGGCCACTCAGACGTATTCATGAGGAAATTTAATAAATTTTCCTTGAGTTTCGATTATTCCGATTCCGTGTGTAATATTGATCAACATGGGTTGCGCTGCATCAACTTTGTTCAAGGTTGGAGCAGCTACTCTTCTTGTGAAGTGTTAGTCCATTAATATTAAATGTTATCAATAGATGTTATTATATTAAGGAATCTTAAATGGGCGTGCATCTTTTCAATGCTATTATCGTCCTTACTTGACAGAATAGTGTATTAAATAATTTGCCCAAGTTTACTTTTAAATTATGCTAGCTCAATGTTTGCGACATAAGGCTACTTGATACATGTCCGTTAGCGGGATTTAGATATTCGTATATGATGCTTATTTATGCGTGCATTTTCTTTGTTGAAAGAATGAGAAAACAGGTTGGAACTGTTAAGATTGAAATCTTCAACCGCGGACGGTTCCCACAGTGCCGGTTGAGAGGAATGTGCAAAACATTGTGTCTGATTAAATATATTGCAATGTTTTGACATGTTTATCTGACTGGAAATAAAAGAATCAATGGTCAAACTTGAGCCAGACTCAGCTACGTTAATACATCGCTTCTAAATGAAAATGATGCAATGTAGGCTGTGAGAAGCATAAGTGCGATTTGTATGCTAGTTTCTGGTGGATAAAAGTTTGCACAGAGTTTGGAATTCTAAAACTTGTCGAACCACGTCAATTAGTAAATAGTGGGGGACCAAGAGAGGCTGTTGGCTTAAGAGTTTTTACCTGTTTTTCTTGCGAATATTAATCGTGCCAATAATTAGACAAGCTGTCTCGTTATGGCCCTCATCCGCCTTTAGTGCATTGTGCACATTTTCATTTGAGCCATTACACTTCATTAGGACATTCCAAAAGCTGTACAGTTCGGTACATACTGATACTGACTGAACAAATTTACTCTGATCAGATTGGTCTTGCAGAAGCCATTCCTTCGGAGTTTGTATATATTCGGAATTTGTAATCAGAATGAATTCCGCGTTGTTCTTTACTACTTCTCTTTCTTTGCTAGTTTTATATGTGGTGACAAAATGATGGCAGGATTGCTTTTAATAAGTAATGTATTATTATATTCTCAGATGTGAATAAGATTCATGGTTAAAGCTTATCATAAATTTAAGTGGGCCTCAAACATTCCTATAACTTGTATGTTTTGACATGAATTGTTGTATGACAATGAATTACTATAGGCTGAAATGAACCACTGTAATTAGGAGGAAAATTATGGTAAATTAATTCATTTAGCCTGAACCTGAGCGGTTTTCTTAAACAAAATGTCGGCAAAAGCAGTCCGAGATGACAAGGTGATTAAGTTTTATGATCAAGGGGGATCTGGTGTCGCCTCTCGAACCAAGATCATTTTGTCTCATAAGTCGCCATGTTGCCTATGAAGTGCAAAATAAACATTAGCATTCAGGTGCATAATGACCAATTTAGTGACAACCGGTGGTGGTGGGCAGAGCAATTTAGATTCCACCTCACTTCAGAGAACCCGCAATTTTTTATGACTGAGTGACACATTAAATTTTGTTCACATTTTTATGCCTTTAAGTGTGCTGATGTATGGCTTAGGCTTTTTTTATAGTGAATTGCGTGAGTTGGCGTCATATTCAATGTTTATGTCACACGGATGTGATTAGCTGAACTAAATTTTAAACAAGGCTTAATTTTAATAAAATGTTGACTTGTCATGTACCACGACTTGAGCCGGAGCCGGAGAAACGTTTCTGCATGCATAAGTTATTCGTGAGCCAAGTTGGTTGGTTGGAGTGCATTATTGCATTGGCTTCCGGCACTCATTGTTGAGGCACAGCTCCAGCAGTTGAATCCAGCTTAGTTTTATTGCTTTGTTGTCTACAAGTTGAATACCTTTATTATGAGGGATGCAGACTACCAATTATTTTGTATAGGTTTGTTCCTAGGTTCTAACATTTTACTGACTGTGGAGAGTTAATTAATTCAAGCCGCAGATTTATGTGTGTAAATAAAAATTAAACAAGGTTTCGTTTTGCGTTGAAATGTATCGCCTTCGCTGCGTACTTGTAGCAAACATTAAATGAGATTCAGAAGTTGCAAGAAGATATTAAATGGAAAAATTGAATTTTAAGATCCCTGTATAGCACAGCTCAGCCTTGAAATTAACGATCCCTTGAAGGTTTGGAGGCGGGGCCCGAACCTTTTTCTTATTAGCGAAGTTCAATAAGCTAATAGTTAATGATTTATCGACCCACTGTTTGACTTGACGGAATTACAAAGCCGCATTGCCACACCGTTTGTTTTTGCATGGTTATTATTGCGTTATGCTCGCTTGGCCTCCAATATTTAACTAATATTAAACTCCAGCTGTCTTACGGAGCGGAGTCTATTTATCAAGGAAAGTTTCTCGTAAATGTCATTTCCATTTTGGCAACACTAATTTCACGCTAGGCGTGTATAATTGATTTTGCAAAGAAAGATTTAAAATATGCACCACCACTTTCCACTACTGCAAAACTTTAATAATAAAAACAATAATAATTTACGAATGAATTTAAGTATACACCATCCGACGCGACACGTACTTTCGTCTTCGCCCTTTTGTCACGTTTTTCCTTTTCGTATATTCTTTGTCTCTGCCGAAAGTATTGTAGCAAGGTTTTTTAATTATAGGAGAGGAGGTGGTAATCAAAGTAAATTGCATAAGCTCATTGAGGTGTGGTTCACTCACACTCACTGAGGTCATACATAAATTTTGATCGTTTATTCACATTGCATTTTATTGGCTAAGCCAAACCACCTTGTATATCCTCATTTGCAATCAAAAATATTAGCAATTCCACTTGTCCCCTCCAACAAAGTTATTCGTAATATTATTTTGAATGCATTGTCTTACACTCATTGTATTATTTGCTGCTCCACATCCACAACTCACCCCGACCACATGTGAATCATTTCTTTGCACTACATGTGATGGCTATCTGGGTGTTGTTGGGACGGCCGGCTTCCAAGTTATTGAATATTAGTAGGTCAATTGCACGTCGACTTAACGCAAGGATGCTGTGTATCTAATCTAGGTTACGTGTTAAAGTTGAACTACATGCATGTTTTCCTTCCTTCTCTTGTACTTCGGTGGTAGGGCCTAAAGTCTTGGAATTTGTCTAGGCCACATTACCCTGTTTGGTAATTTTTTTCCGGTTTAGCTTAGACAGTGTCAAAACAATGGATTTCTTGTGAATGTTCCCGATTGACCTTATGTGTGTCCATGTCATATGTACATTAAACGCTTCATTTAATCTGCACCGGTTTTCTCCGAAAGATTAATGGGGGAAGAGGAGAACATTTTATTTAAGTATCCTCCGCCCCACCCCCTCTCCGTACTGACCATCTGACATTGACACCTCAATATCCTAAGTGTGTGTACCCATTAATACTGTGGTATGGGCGGAAAGGAATGAGCTGAGCATCTAATGCTTTTGCTGACCTTTCGCACAGTTTAATCTATTTAATATTGGTGGAGGCTCTCTGTCTTGTTGTTGTGCTTGATGGTGGGCGTTGCAGCTTAATGAGGTGGACTATAATAAATTTGATTGTTGGTCGGTCAAATTGCTCTGCTTCTGTTGTGTCGGCGTTACCCACTTGTCGTGTATTGCTTTACCCACTTGTCGTGTATTGCTTTGTGGCGTACAAAAGTAAATGGAAAGTGTCACAGCCAAATGTTAAGCATTGCAAAACAGAACTGGATTTCTCAAGTTGAATTACACACTTGTTCCACTTAAGCTAACTAATTGCTTGTAAATGGTAATCTTGTATTAAGTCATTATTTCCTTTGTCGTATTTGTGCTCTGCCTTGTGGACAGTTCAAATTAAAACATTGTGTTCAGTCACTGCATTGGTATCCTCTCGATTTGTTGATATATCTGTATGCTTTTTGGAGTTTTGAATGGTTATTGGCTCTATGGCTCTCTCGTCTCTAATATTGGTTTTATTAATATTTGGTTCCATTCAAGTTTTATCTTTTTACCCGAATTTGAGGGATTTGTGTCAGACATTTGTTTTGTTCACGACAGGAAGTAAATGCAAGTTTCTGATTTACCATGTGTGGGCGGAAATGAGTAAATGCAATCCTCTGATAATGAGATATGTGGAACACTTGATAGAGGAAATGAGTTTTATGAGTCTCCCTGATCTTCGTCATTCATGGGATTTGAGTCACTCTGATTTGAGCTGTCGAGTTGACGGGAAAGCAAACCGTATGTTAATTTAGTTAGAGTGCCAAACTGTCTGATCCTACATTTAATGGACATTCACACCATATGTGTTTTTGGAGCTGTTTGGCTTTGGCACTGTTGATAGCGATAGCTTAGTAAGAGATCCCAATTTGTCCAGCAAACCTGAACCCAAGTATAAGTGACATTATCGTTCTGATATGCGTATGTTAGCAAGCAAATACCTCCTGGTTGTTATTTAATCTCGCCTTCATGGCGTCATGGCGTAGCTTATTTACTCGGTGCATTTGGTGCGTGTGTTCCTGTTCATAAAACTAGATCGCTGATTTTAATTTAGTGTACTGAAGTACTAAGATGTCATGTCATGCCGGTGGGCTCCATTCACAAAACAAACAAAATGCTCAACCATGTTTTCAGTGTCTAAACTGACAAGGTAGTCATTGGATGACAAGTTATCGTACCGGTCTAATGAAGTTGAATGCGTCTCTAGAAAACATTTAAGAAATCTTTCCAAGTTATTGAGTAGTAATGAGGAAAGAGAAACACGTCAACAAGGATGACCAGACTGACTGGTGGTCAGTTCTAAAAATATGACTGACTCGCCTTTGGTAGTAAAATTTTTATTTGCAAACGAGGGTACCTCCTGGCCCCTACGCCTTCAAAGAGTGTGCTTCTTTGTTAAAGAGTTACAAAGTTCAAATCCCCAAGTAAATGGTTAGCGCATTTAGACTCAATCACAGGCGAGTATTCAATTAGATTTTTTTGCATTTGCAATCGAATGAAAATGATAGTGACCTCAGACGCGTGTTTTTTTGTCGAGGTTAAACCTTAAGCCTAGACTTCATGTAGGAGCAAGAGATTCGTGACAATTATGAATGGCTTGTTTTTTTAACTTACCAAATAAAATATCACTCAAGCTCTTGCCTTGCATTGATAATGATACCATCTGTCATTCTAATAAATCACAACTCATCCGCCTTATAAACCTTCGTACATTTGAATTGACTGTTTGCCTGCCTGCGATTTCATTGCAATATTTAATCAAGTTAATTTGCTAATTTATGAAGCCACTTTGCCCTTATGAAAACTATTGCAGACTGGGCTTCATTGAATTTAGTAAATCAGGAGGGAGTTAATTCTTGTGTGTTGGGAGTATTGCCATACGCAATAACCAAACGAAACAATTTTGCTTCGGCTGACAGGATCTTTTGTGCAATCTGGTGTTTTCTCTATGGAGTATCGTAGTATGTGTTCTCTTTCTTTTGTATAAGTGTGGAAAACCATTATGAGATTTGAAAGATGAAATTTAGTTTTGAATTTGATACGTGGTACAAAGGTAAACTAATGAAATTTTCCTGGGGGAACACTTTCACTGGCCTTATACACATAACACGGGTAGATTGAGGACGGATACATAAACACAGTCATATATTGGAGTCGTGCGAGAGGATGAGAATGGAAATGGAAGTTACTAAAAAAAAGTCAGGAAGGAAGGCAATGCTCCTCTGACTTTTGTCCACACTTGGCTAAGCTCGTGGCAAATGACATTGACATTCGTTTGCAGAGATATTTCTATATCTCATGTAATAAAGGTGTTTGAAGCAAGCATCCAAATGAATAATTATGCTGTGGTTTCCTTTGTGCGATAAGTTTTTCCCCTTCTCAAATTCTCAGGCCCATACTGATCAATTCTGTCTAAATTTTTTGTTACGTGGAGCCAATGTTCTTTGCTTCGTAGAAAACGTTCAACTGAACTGACCATTTGCTATTCGCAAGGCGTGCCAAAGCACTTTATGCAAATAACACAGATTATCTCGTCACCTGTTCTTCCTCAATGGGAATAATCCATAGATGTTCGTTTGCATTTGCTCTGGATTAAGGGCGAGACCATATTGCCAATCCGCCCAATCTGATTTTCTTTTTGCCTAATTGGGCTCTTGTGAGGTTTTACAATTTCCTGCCTACTTATCTCTGTACTAAGCAAGGCGAAACTGTCAATTGAGTGCCTACGCCCCTGCGGAATACATCCTCAGGATCTTCTGACCAGGAAAGCAAACACGCTTTATTGTGGTTTTTTTTTTAAATTTTTGCTATGGCTGAATTTGCAATGGCGAATGGGAAGGATTCCGTCCGACCATTTCGTTTGCTTAAGGATTTTGCTTTCATTCCTTTACACACACTGCTTATTTTGCTTTGGTCACCACTATGAATGCTAAACCAACGAGGTATTTATTGAGTTCGCATGTGCATGACCATTCTTGGCAGTAATTTTTATTTGCGAGTGCGATGACTTCAACTCCTTTGGTTGACAGACTTTTATGAGACTAATGTCAATTTGAAGCGCGGCAAATGGCTGATGTATGCGTTTCAATCTGTCGATCTGTCTCAACAAAAACATGTCAGTATTTTAGTTATTGCCTTGGCCTTCTGTGGACTTCTCGACTTCTTGGTTTAAGAATATCGTTTCAGTCAATTGTTGTTTTGTTTTCAACGTTTTATGTCTTTCCCCGAATTGGTGTATAATCACTTTGGAAAACCCATTTAAATTTTATTGACCTCATTGTCGGGAAGTGAGAAGTAGTACAAATGGAATTTGACTTTGGGTCCACACCTGTATAATTTAAATTACAGACATTGTTATGTGCGCAATCCCATTCTTCGCTTCTATCTTATGGTTAAAACTTGAGACGTTTGATTGTCTTATCGATGATTGATTTAAAAGGAAACGTGTACCCGACAGGCCCCGACCTTGTAATCATAAAGTAGGAATAGGAATGGTGGAGCCAACTGATAAACTTGTAGGCTACGCCATGCCTGTTTTCTAATGTGTCATTTTTTTATTCTCGAACATTTGAAAATTCTGAGATTATCAATATTGTTTTGTATGGAAGGGTGACAGAATCTTGGTTGATAGGGATTTTGGTTTTGATTTATTGGGGCGACATTAAATATTTGAAGTATTGTCTACCTGATTGAGTGAGTGTCTGCATGGGAAGGGATAGGATTGGGACAGGGAAATCGAAGTGGAGGAAAGACTACAGGAGAGAAGAGGGAAATAGGTTTGGATGATGACGTGGAATAGTTTGATGGTGGACTGGACTGGTTGGTTAATGTGCTGAAGATGATGTGGTTTGGTAGTGGCATTGGTGGTGGTGGAAGCTGCTGGTGAACAGCCATTTAACTTTTTTTGTGGCATACCATTTCAATGCATCTGCATGGATTCTGAGGATCTGTGATGAGGTTTCCATAACAATGATGAACAATGGATTATTCCTACGAAGAGATGTGCGGCGGCGTCCAGCCAAGGTATTTATTTACGTAGTCAGCTTTGGGATCATTGCGTAGCTTCTCTCATGTTGGTCGGTGGAAGATATCTTCTTAAGGTTGACTGAAAGAAGCTATAAAGAGATGAACAGGGCTCGAGGCGGAAGGGTTCGTCCAAACATTCAGAAAAAAACGAGAAGGAATCTCAGCCATTTCTTTGTATCTGATGCTGTCCTTCTTAAACAACTTTCTTGGTCCTTCTCATTTCATAAGAAAGGGCAGGAGGAGAGGAATTTGTACGTATTTCTTTCGTCCAGCCAGAGTTAAGGAGCCAGTGAAGTGAAGGGAGTACTATATTTCCGTTTCAAGCTCAAACTTCGGGAAAGGGATATAGATTATGGGAATGTAAACTCCAACGGGTAGGACCTTCGGGTAGGTACATGTAATCCAAATGGACTTGAGGTGTTGTTTGCCCTGTAAAGGACGAGGTCAGGGCGAGTTGAGTCTCTAAAGGGAAAATTACAAAAAAAGGGAAAACTAAAGCTCCGGGGGATGAAATTGTGTATTGGTTCGAGGGACGCTTTCCATTGGACTCACATTGTTTTGCTCAATTTCCTGAGCAATTTGTACCACTTTAATTTTGATTTGATGGAATCGAATATTGTGAATAAGAACAGTTTGCGATTTTGGTTTCCGAAGTTGGTGATTAGGAAGTACTTACGAATTAGGATACCTTGTTAGGGTAGATTTCGTTTTAAAGAATGAAGGAGTCAAATGTCAAATGTGATAAATGAATGTTACATGTTCCTTTTAACACGCATATGTCGGTTGGAATACTGAAAGTAATTAGTAAGATTTTGTATAATGCTAATTGAGGCAGAAGAATTGGTAGGCATTCGAAGCACAAGTTTGACCGCCCTTGTGTGTAATTGAATTTTTCTGAACTCATAGCTTGCGATCTACAAAGGTCAAGGCCAAATTCCTATAATGAAATTTGAATTTACATACTTTGTTCCTTCACAGCCGTAGGTATAATTGCAAGGTGGTTGATGTTGACACCTTGAGACCATCCCAAACGCACGAGGAGTCAAATACGACCCACCCAACATCCGTTTCAATCTATGGCAAGCACTTGAACCGTATGTTTATTAAACTCTGGGTTACTTTCCAAAGTATGTATGCTACAAGTTATGATGCGCATACATACACAAATCCTGGGCAAAGGAACGCAAATGTTTTTAATAATTTGCTTAGCCGGATAAAAGAGGTATCCGTTGAATACCATCGAAGAGGAGATTTTTTTTCTTGAGGTTGTAGCAATAATGTTGATGTAACAATTTTGCGCGGAGAAGACCGGTTCCTCAGGTTCTTCACAAGTCTTCTATCAATTTCTCCCTTGAGTTCCAAATAAAGTAGCGTTATTAAGGAAGGTAAGGTTCAAGAGATTTCAGTTTAATTTGATGATGATGGAACTGCTAGTTGTCTTCCTACGTATATGAGAACTTAACAACCAAACCATTATGTCATGATTTCCATTTTGGACGATGACTTAGCATCCCAAGCTTTTTTTGAAATCTTGTACGGCGGATTTCTATAGTATTTTTGTCCCTATCGGTGTACAATTTTTTCTGGTTTATAATTCCAAGCCTTGTTTGCCAGTCCCGTTGCTTCAAGGAAGGGGCGAAGGCCTAAATGAATCTTTATGGGAGGGACTGGTAGATTATTCGTTTGTGATTCTTATCAGGTCTCATCTTCAAGATGAGATGAAGGATAGCCCCGGAAAACAATATTCCTGTGTGCCTTGTGTTTCTGTCCAATGTGTTGGGGGTTTCCCTTGCTATTGCAAAGATATGACTAGATAATATTATGATATTGTCGTTGATGATTGCATGGTGTGTTTTTTTTATCAGTGGAATGTGCATGGTAGAACAGAGCAGGAGTTGTCGACACGCATTTGGCTTCCAGGCAAAAGCCTTAATTATGAAATCCAACTGTTGGAGGGAAAACGTTGAGTTCGCGTCGGGAATCTTACTTTGTGGCTTTGGATGAATGGAATTTAAGTTGTCTGACTTGAATGTTAAGAATTGGTATGCCAATCCTTTGTTTTCGGGTGGCAATTCATAACCCACCCATATCTTGGCGGGGAGCACCCACGATTCATGTGACTGGAATTTTCGAATTTTCCTATTGAAATTTTGATGGCGTCAAAAATATAATTGGTCTGTTAATAATCCTAGTAGGTGCAAGTCGACTCGCGTAAACCGCATCTAGTGTAATGTTCTGTACCCGCAGTCAACTCATGGGGTGTCGAGGTACCAGGTGGCCAGTCTCGTGATGTAATAATTGGTCAATTTGATTGTGTTCAGCTAACCGACGATTAGCACTCGGTGGCTTGAATTCTGACGAGACGACGAGAGTTCCTTGCCCCATATAATTACCTGGAAGTCATGAGTATTTATGAATTAATGCAGCTCTGACTTCAAACTTGGCCGACCTTACATTACTTACTCATACATTAAACGTGGCGGATCCTCTTCACGCCGGCCCCAAGAAAACAGTCCTTCGGAGTTGTTTAATGGATAATCAACATTAAATTGATTTTTTTGAATCCGCTTGCGACTCGCTTATTTTACAGAGTTGCCGTGTAAAATAAGCGAGGTGTATAAATTGTAATGTTACTGATACAAACGCAATAATAACCATGCTGACTGCTTACTGCTTCTCAGCTTGGTGGAAATGTGAATGAGATTTTTTTTTACTTTAAATATTTCCGTCAACCACTACTCAAACTGCAGTGAAACTAGCACTACAACCACACCCATATTATGTATGCATGGAAAACGCGGACCCTTTTGACCGGTTTCATCTGAATGGGAATGAATAGAAAGAGAAAGACCAGAAGTCAAACTAAATTTGTTAAATTATTACTTAAAATGTTTGGCAAGCGACAATGCAACTGCATGGGAGTAAAATGGTGAAGGGAGTTATATTTAGAGTCCGTTGATGGCCGTCTGGGTTCAGTCACTTGGACGGTTTGTTAATGCAAGGCGAGTTCTTGTTTGAACAAATTTGTCTGTTTTGGCCCATGACTATCCCCTAATAGGAGGATGGTGGATGTGTGAATGTTCAGGCCTTTTCGTTTTCCGTTTCCCTTCAGGGAAGCTGATAGATCCCAGGATGCTCAAGCTAAGCTCGGTTTAAGTTTCTAACATTTTACTTGATGCCGAAAAGGTCGACTTCCTCACCCCAAATCTTTACAATTAATTTCGATTGGGGGGAGACGACTAGTTTTTAATTGAAATTGGCTTTTGAGGTGCATGAAGAAAATTAGTACTCTTCGCCTCGTGGGATTGAATTTTCAAAGTAATTAAACAGGGTAATGCGGCACTCTTGAATCCCCCGAGTTTTGAGGTTATATAACGTTAAGACTCTCGTATTTCAGAAACTGTGAATTGGCGTAATGGATTCTATTCTGTTGATGATATACCTCGATTTTGGAAACTATTTAGAAAGAAAAATCCGGATGCGTTAGCTGAGATTTTGAACATTCATTCCTTGTTCACTAGTAATTTAGTTTGCAGTGTCAATATGTTGGTGTGGGATTGGCAAATTGACAGCTCTTTGCCAGAAGGTAAACGATTGGAATAGAGGGCAGTTGCAAAGGAAACAGGAACTCCATTTACGAAATGTCTGTAAAACATAAGCGAATGGCTTGCTGAGCCCTGGCTTAGTAACTTTTTTAGCGTATAGTATTCAAACGGTCTTTTGTTCCATGAATTATTCTAGATTACAGCTAAAAATAAAAATTGCATGGCGCTCTTGGTTCATTATTATAAAAATTGGCTAATTCAGACGAAATATGCGCAACGTGGATGATCATCTCTGCTGAGCTCATTGCATTGTACTACGTGTCGTGCACATTATGCAGAAGAGAGGAAAGTAACTGCCGCCGTGTGATGTTAATTCATGACTTTGGAGAGGGCAATAATCTTTTTATTTAAGACAAAATAGTTGCCTATCTGCGTGCTCCTATTGTTGGAAACCTCCCTTGGTTAATGACAAGGTGAATCCTTCGTCACAGCACAGCCTTTGTCTAACTGCACTTATTTCCTTCCTAACCAAAGTCAGCCGGGTTAAACCCTAATATTTTGTGTCGTCACCTTCCGTGGTGACTAGAGTGAAGTTTAACGCCGCTACTTGATGAGATTTTCTATCATGTTCGCACCCCAATTTTTAATCCTTTTCACATCTTCATTCAGAGTAATGGAATTTACTGTCAATCGTTGTGACCTGAATTGTATAAGACTGAACTTGATTCAACTGTCCAAATTTGTATGCGGCTTAGGGTGGAGCACGAGTTGAAGACATTCAAAGTGGGTAAGGCTGAGTAACATTTGGACACGAGTACCGGTGCTTCAGTGATGCTCTTCCGTTGTTGAACAAAGTTTACAAACTCACGCACGGCGTTCCTTATTTTGTTTTGTAACTAAACTAGAGCACTTACGCCTAATTTATATGATTGTGGTATTATACTTAAGAATTTTAGTCATATTTTTAACAACAAATAATGTGTACAATATTGTTTATTGCTTATGTTTAGCAGCATCTAGTAGAAAATATCCCTGAAGTAATTAGCCACAGAAAGCGGATGCATCACTTACGGAAAAGATAGCACTTGTTATGGAGCCGTTCATATAATTTGTAGTTTAGTTTGACAAATGTGATCCCAGCGTATCTTAATTTATTGCCTTGTTTGTATGGTTCTATAGATCGCAATCCTCTTCACTCTTCTTCCTTCGTCCCACCAATTTACTTCATTGCCTTGTGAATTGTTCTTGTACAGGGTGATTCTTTTTGTCTGGTCCGATTACAAAAGGCTATTACTGGCGAAGCATACAACCGATTTCCTTCAAGCCGGGCTTATTCAATAGGTATTCGCATGGATTTTTTTTTGATATGGGCCATAACGTCTCCATATTACACATTGTTTCAAAAAACCAGAATTTGTGAAATTTTTCTAAAAATCTGAGTCCGTGGTTACCACTCAACGAACGTACAGGAGGAACTTTAACATTCGAAATGGACGGGTCGAAGCAGGCAAACATTAAATTCTGTCACTAGCCAGGAAGTGGCGTGAAAATGGAAGTGTCTTGAATAAAACTTCCAAAATGAAGGTGACCCACCAAAGATCGGATTTTGTCGAATTCTGGTTTTGCGAAAATGAGGATTTGCCAAGCCAAATCATCTTCATTGACAAGGCTAGTTTTTATAAAGATACCTGAAAGATCGTACCAATGAGTCAAAAGCCAACACCAAGGAGAAGTTAAAACACAATATTGAGCAACATATGCGAGGAATTAGCCAAGAAATTCTGAAAAAATTGATAGCAAACTTCGTTGCTAGGCTTGAAAAGCGCAAAATCAAAAATGAGGAATATTTTGGGCAAACATTGTGAAATTTTGAAAGTGTCAATTTATCATGAAAAAATCCATGCGATTGCGGTTAAAATAAGATATTCCTTGCT